>JAGKTI010021874.1:0-15524 GCA_018397915.1 Birgus latro | reverse complement strand
TGTGTGTGTGTGTGTGTGTGTGTGTGTGTGTGTGTGTGTGTCCAAAGCAGTGCACCCAACATGCGAGGCCTGAGGTGGCTATTGTTAACGTTTTTGTTTCACCGTCAATATCATTATGCATTAATTTCTAGCTGCAGCATGCTGATAGTCATATCATATTCTTTTAACATATCCTAGTGTTCTGTGTTTGTATTAGCAGTGGGACCAAGAGTGTTATGCATGAAATCAGCTTGAGATGTAACTGCCAGTTAAGAATGATGGGTGGAGTGGGGGATGGTAGGGGTATGGGGGAGGGTTGAGAGCTGGGGTAGAGGCAGGTGGAGCTCAATTCGTCCCCCCCTCTCGTCTTCCCTGGGTATACAGGGGTAGGAAGGGGCTCCCCTGGGCAGAAACTAGTGATCGTGAGTGAACATACCAACATACAGTATTCCTCTTTACAGGTACAGAAAAGTTAACTGAATACTGTACATAAAAAATTACTGTAATACAGTACTGTACTGTACTGTACTGCACAATACACAAGAAGCAAGTCGTAATATAATGGGTCCATAATAAAAGGTGTATTGTGAGGTAAACTAGTCCGCGATACTGTCACTGCACCTCATCTCCGATACCATCGTATTTCTTTTGCTATTTTTCGAGTTTTAGGCTATTTTTCCCTTCATTTTCAAGCAGCGGACTTTTTCAAGCAACAGACACTCATCCCCCCCATCAGTCCGTTGATTCGAGGGTCGACTGTATCTATCTATCTATTGGCAGACGCCTCAATCCCGGAAGGGGTGGCCACAAACAAATCATCTCCATGTCACTCTGTCCCCTGCCATTTCACCGCCCTGCTCCCAGCTCACGCCCCCCTCTCACATATACCACTCCACTCCATCCCTCCAACTCATCCTCGGCCTCTCCCTCCCTCTCCCCCCCTCCACCTCACTCACATACACTCTCCTTATCAGTCTCTCACTCTCCATCCTCTCCACATGCCCAAACCACCTTAACGTGTTTCTCATAACACTTCCTATCACATCCACATCCACACCACAACGTTCCTTCACTTCCTCATTTGTTAGTCTGTCTCTCCATGTGACTCCACATGCTCCTCTCAAATAACTCATTTCCACTGCTCTCACTCTTGACTTCTGTCCCTCCAACAGGATCCAAGCTTCACTTCCATATGTTAGAGTTGGTATCACAATACTGTCATGTAGCAGCTTTTTCAAATCCATGCACGCTTCCCTGTTTCTTATCACTGCTTTCAAGGAACCAGCAACCTTCCTTCCCTGCTGCACCTTTTCAAGCACTTCACCCTCCAGACTTCCATCCTTACTCATCACACTACCCAAGAACTTAAATGCACTCACATTCTCCATATTCTCTCCATCCAATCTCACTGTACAATCACTGATTCACTTCTCTCGAAAACCATCACTTTGCTCTTCCCTACATTCACCTTTAGATTCAGTTTCTTACACACTCTCCCAAACTCATCTACCAAGCCTTGCAGCTCCCCTTCGTCTTCACTCAACAACACAGTATCATCTGCAAACAACAGTACAGGGAGTTTCCAAACACTGCCCTCTCTCACTAGGGCCACTCCAACATCCACTGCCCTACCTTGTATCTCTTTTATAACCCCATCCATATACAGACTGAACAACCACAGAGACATGACACATCCTTGTTTCAATCCAACCATCAAATGGAAAAATTCACTCAGTTTGCCATCCACACGCACTGCAGCCTTAGCACCCTCATACATACTCTTCACTGTCTTCAACAACTTCCCATCTACTCCATATATTCTTAATACTTTCCACAATCCTTGTCTATCCACCCTGTCATATGTTTTCTCCAAATCCATGAAGGCTGCATACAACTTCTTTCCCTTCTCTTGAAACTTTTCCACTAAAGATCTAAGAATGAATATCTGATCTACACAACCTCTTCCTTTCCTAAAACCTCCCTGTTCTTCTCCAACTAATTCCTCTGTTATTTCCCTAACTCTGTTAATAAGTATCCTACCATATACTTTTCCTATTACACTAAGAAGGCAAATGCCCCTGTGATTACCACACACTTCTTTTTCCCCTTTTCCTTTGTACAGGGGAATAATTATACCCGACTTCCAATCCTCCGGGACTCTACCTTCCTCCCACGCCAATCTGCACACCTTCCACATCCATTCTATTACTACCTCTCCCCCATGCTTCAGCATTTCACCACACACTCCATCAATTCCTGGGGCTTTCCCCATTTTAACTTTCCGCATTGCTTCCACCACTGCCATCCTACTGATTTCTTCCTCTCTTCTCACAACATTCCTTCTCCCAGCCATTCCCCAGCCACTTACACTTGCATTACTTTCATTCTCTATGTTCAACAATTCATTAAAGTGTTCTCTCCATCTCTTCACTTTTTCTCCCTTCTCCACTAGTAATCTGCCATTTTTATCTTTTACACCCCCACTAACTTTGTTGGCAACCTGTCTAGCTCTCTTTACCTCTTTCCAGAACATTTTCTTACATTCCCTCTACTTTACACTCAAATTCCTTCCAAATTCCTCATCCACTCTCTTCTTACTCTCTCTTACTAATCTTTTCACCTCTCTCCTCCTCTCTGCATATAACTCTCTCTTCTGTCTCTCAACTTCTTCAACGCCCCTGTTCCTCATCCATTCATTATATGCAAAGAAGAGGGAACCAAAGGCCAGAAGCCTGCAAACTATTCCTTCCAAGAAAAAAGCAAAAACAACAAAACAGTAAGCGAAATTCAAGATCCGTTCACTTTGAGATGCCTGGACACACTGCGTTTGAAAGACTGGAGATCACAGGAAGTACGAAATACAGACAGAGTGAGACAGTTCCAGGCTTGACCTTTGCATAAATGAAGGACTGGGAGTAACGGCTATCTCTTGCATTGGAGAGTTAGACGGAAAAGGGATGAAACTTTGTTTGTAGACGGGTGCTTCGCGCCCATCATGCAGAAAGTTAAGAGGAGCAGTGACCACTGAAGTAGTGATAGATGCAACAGTGTGGTGAAGAGACAGAAGTTGAAGGGAGCCAGTAAGAGGAAGAGAGTTAATGAGACGAAAGGCCTTTGACTCCACCTTGTTGAGGAGAGCTGTATGTGGGAAGCCTCCCCACATATGAGAGTTGTACTCTACACAAGGGTGAATAAAATCCGTGTATAAAGTCAACAACTGTGCGGGGGTAAAGAAGATACGACAGCTCCAGCTTAAACAGCAAGCATCCAGTTGCTAGCGAGTGAGCCACGGGTAAATGAGCTTGAGTCTACCCTCCATCCATGCCTCCTGCTCACAACTTGATAATGAGGGTGGTGGGATGGAGTTTGAGCAACTGATAAGGAAGGGAAGTCACCACCAGAGAAAAGCTCTCATTCGCTCATTTGTTAAACATATACTTTACTTTAAGCAGTAGAAGCACTTAACCAAATAAGCTCTTCTTCCTGATTGTCTGTTATATTTTTCTGATTATTTCTGGGTGGTAAATACACGTATCTCGTTAAATCTGTTTCCCCGTTATTTTTAGCAGTTCCACTGTGATAACTTGTTTGATTCATCAGTGTAATGGCAGAAGGGACTGTCCTAGCCAAAACATTCAACTAAACCTAACCTGACCTTGCTTAACTACCTAATAATTTAACCTAACCTGACCTAACATGGCCTCCAGTTGGGAAATTGAGAAACGAAATCCACCTTTGAGTACGATGAGCAAGTTTCTTACATTATGCTGGAAACAATGATAATAACGAGGAGGGACTCTTGCAGCAAGACAAGGTAATTTACCACTCACAAAATAGTCAGAGAAATACTGAAAACAAACAAGAGGAATATGAACTGAATTGGTAAGGTCTTTAGTCTCTATGCTTAGATAGAAATTTGTTAGTTTCTGTTGGGGTGAGAACCAGGAGGGAGATGGAAACAGCAAGGCCAGCTTGAGATTAATTCTAAAAGGTACAGGCAAGGGTGCATCCTCTCTCTAGCATGGCCTGAGTCAGACTGCCCGCCAAGCCCCAGGTGTGGATGGTGGCGGGAAAACTTCTTGTGCAAATTCAAACTCCAACACCCCCTCTCCACTGCAGTGAACTCCCCACTTCCTGCAGTATCGATACAAAGCATATTGGTCGAGGATGAGGGAGGTCACTGCAATAACAAAACAATGGGGAGATACTCATCACAACTTAATACTAGGCATTACATGACACAATGCCAGCAAAATTTACATGTTACATATATGCTGGCTTAAGAATGGCATAACTGATAAAATGATAAGGAATTCAATTACATGCGATGGAGTAACCATTGCTCTGGCATCATGGTATAAGCACAGCAAGGTTATGCATATTACAAAACATCTTGATATGCCTAGGGGTACAAAACACAGCAATGTCATGGTACATAGTTATCTAGGTATCTTGTGGCGCGCCTAGTGCACTGCGGCCGCTCCAGGGGAGGGAGAGGTTGAGGGGCCTCCCCCCTATGGTCGTCCCCCTGCCGGGCACCACCTTTGACATGCTTCGTAGGGCCAGAGGTGGCAGCGGTTTCTGAGGGAGGCTCGCCCACTGCCGTCCAGTTACACCAGGTACGGCCTTGGGGCTGGTATATCAACAACAACCCCCACATGGTCCTACCGCCCTGTCTCCTGGTTCTGGAGGTACACCCGCTGGCCTGGGTTGAGAGGGGCGAGGTTGTGTACCGTCTGGTTGAATCTTGTGGCAGCTGTGTCCCCAGTGTGGGCCATGGCCTGTTCCCTACTTCTCAGCATCCTGGCCCATTGCCTGCTGATCCTGCAGTGTTCTTTGGTGGCGGGTACAGAGTCTCTCAGTTGACGTCTCTTCAGCAGCTGGGCTAGGGATGCATTGGTGGCATGTAGTGGGGTGTTGTGGTACTGGAATATGGCCCTATGGCTGCATCCGAGTTTAGGGAGCCTCCTGGGTTGGTGTTGTTCCTAAGCAGCATTTTAGTGGACTTGACTGTGGCCTCTGCTCGGCCGTTGGACAGTGGGTAATGGGCAGATGACATCCACAGCTGCACATGCCACGCAGATAGGAATAGCCTCATTTCCCCAGTCACGAGGTTCACACCCTCGTCACAAGACAGGACCTCCGGGATACTGAACCTTTTGACCCACTTTTGAAAAGCTGTTATGAGCCGTGACCTGGTGGTACCCTAGGGAAGATGCTCCATCTCCAGCCAGCCAGTTAACCTGTATTCATAAGCGAAGCACTCTTCCTCTTCCAGTTGGAGCAGGTCATCCACTGTTTGCTGGAAGGGACACTCTGGTTGGGGTGTGGGCAGCAAGTTTATCACTTTTTTTTTTTTTTTTTTTCATGCAAGAAAAAATACAAAAACAATACAAAGGAGAGCCAAATTCAAGATCTGTTCATTTCGAGATTCCTGGACACGCTGTGTTTGAAAGACTGGAGATCAAAGGAAGTAGGAAAGAAAGACTGGAGATCATAGGAAGGAGGAAATACAGACAGAGGGAGACAGTTCCAGAGTTGACCTGTTGCATAAATGAAGGACTGGGAGTAATGGTTAACTCTTGCATTAGAGAGTTGGACAGAAGAGGAATGAGAGTTTGTTGCTAGACGGGTGCTATGCACCCGTTGTAGAGGTGGAGGGATGCAAGCAGACAGTTCAGAGGAGCAGTAACCATTGAACAAGCAATAGAAAAGAGATAACAATAGTGCGGTGAAAAGACAGACGTTGAATGGAGACAGTAAGAGGAGGAAAGTTAATGAGATGAAAAGCTTTGACTCCACCCTCTTGAGAAGAGCTGTATGTGGGATGCCTCCCCACACATAAGAGTTGTACTCCACACAGGAACAAATAAAACCAGTGTATAAGGTCAACAACCGCGCAGGGGTGAAGAAGGTACGGAGTCGGCTTAGTATGCCTAATCTCTTGGAAGCAGATTTTAAAAGAGATGTAATGTGATCTTTCCAAGACAAATCCCGAGAGAATGAAACCCCAAGTATGTTCAAGGATGATGCAGGACTGAGCTGGATATTATTAAACATTAGTGGGTACTCCTGTGGAAGATTTTGTCGGGTTAATAAGAGTAAGAACTGAGTCTTTGATGCATTAAAAACAACAACGATTATTTTCACTCCAGTCAGAGATATGAGCTAAGTCAGACATTTGGTGTGCCATAGCCTCATCCATTGTTTGTTGAAGTAACTGCTGAAATGGATGTTGCGGTAACTGAATGGAAAGGTGAAAGGTGGAATCAGCAGCATATGAGTGGACAGGGTTAGATGTACACCTCAGAAGGTCACTGATGAATAAAAGGAAGAGAGTTGGTAATAGGACAGAGCCCTGAGGAACACTGTTGATAGATTTGGGAGACAATCAATGGCCATCTACAACAGCGGCTATAGAATGACCAGAAAGGAAGCTAGAGATGAAGGCACAAATAGAAGGATAGAAACCGTAAGAGGGCAGTTTAGAAATTAAAGATTTATGCCAGACTCAATCAAAAGCCTTTGAGATGTCAAGTGCAATGGCAAAGCTTTCGCCAAACTCCTGAAAGGAGGATGACCAGGAGTCAGAAAGGTAGGTGAGAAGATCGCCAGTAGAGCGTCCCTGATGGAACCAATACTAACGAAAAAAAAGAAGTTTGTAATAGGAAAGATGCTTTAAAATTTTTCTGTTACGACCTGATTCGAAAACTTTTGAGCCACAGGATGTTAAAGCAATTGGACGATAGCTAGAGGGTTGGGAATGGTCACCCTTCTTTTGGACTTGCTGAATGAGAGCAAACTTCCAGCAAAAAGGAAAGGTACAAGTTGATAAACAAAGCCAAAAGAGTTTACCTAGGCAGGGTGTAAGCACAGAAGCACAGTTCTTAAGGACAACAGGAGGGACTCCATCAGGCCCATATGCCTTGTTAGTAATGAGGCCAGTGATGGCAGAAAGTACATCAGCTGAAGAGATTTTAATGTCAGCCATGGGGAGAGGGGGGAAGTGATGGAGGAACCGGAATTGTCTAAGGTGGAAATGGAGGAGAAAGTCTGAGCGAAGAGATCTGCTTTATCAGTAGAACAAATAGCTATAGCCATTAGAGTAGAAAAGAGGAGGGAAGGATGATGAGGTAAAGTTGTCAGAAAGGTTTTTGGCAAGGTGCCAAAAGAAGTGGGAAGAATTTGAGTTGGAGAGTTGAGAGCATTTGGTATGGATGAAATAATTTTTAGCAGACTCTGGTACCTTTTGTAGGCCCTCTCCTTGTTGTGGACAGCATTAGAACAAGCATGATTAAACCAAGGCTTTCTTGCATTAGTCAAAGGATATGAGAAGGGAATGTATGCTTCCATGCCCGAGAGAATAAACCTCTGTAATGTGCAAGGCACACTCAGATGGCTCCCAGCCATGGAAGCAATAATCATTCCAGGGAAAATCAAAGAAATACTGCCTGAGGACTTCCCAATCCGCAGCTCCAAAGTGCCACAATTGACGTTTCTCTGGAGGGTCCGCAGGCCATACCGGAGCGATAGGACAATGTTCGACCAAGTGGCCTCCAAAACTGGAAAATGATTCCACATATGAGAGCTGGAAAAAGGATATTGGCATTTGGTGCGAACTGACGGACCTAGCGGCAGAAAAACAAGCGTTAGCTATACATCTGTCATTGTCTGGGAGAGCGAGGGTGGCGTCTTCGCAGATTGAAACAGATGTTCTGAAGCAGAAGGATGGTGTTCAGACCCTGCTGAAAAAATTAGACGGTTTGTTTCTCGTGGACAAAGGTCGTCGACAGTTTGCAGCGTTTTTTGAGCTGTATAACTTTAGAAGAGCCAGTGATATGAACATTCGGGAGTTCGTGACAGAATTTGAGCATGTTTACTTTAAATTTACCAAGCAGGGCATGGAACTGCCAAATTCTGTGATGGCTTTTATGCTCTTAGCTGCATGCAAACTTTCAGACAGTGAACGACAATTAGCGATGTCCGCGATAACTGAGGTGACATACGAAAATATGAAATCTGCCCTGAATCGTATTTTTGCTGGTGAAATTGGCAGGCAGAACGAGGCACCGGTGTCTGCCAGGGAGGTGAAAGACGAACCAGTATTTTGGAGTGACGAAGTTGAGGGTGACGAAACGCTTTTTGCTAGAGGTACTCGACGAGGACGGAGAATGTTGCGGGGTGGTGCAAAACGTGATCGACGTCGGGGTAGTGGCCGATTTTCAACTGTATCTGCTAGAATTCCCCAACGCTCATCCACCGGCAGGAGGCAGAACCCACTTGGGCCTGACGGAAAGGTATCGAAGTGTTTCGTATGTGATTCTAGATTTCATTGGGCACGTGACTGTCCTGATGCATACGAAAACGACGGCAGCCGAGAAGAGAATTCTGAAACAGTGCATCTGTCGATGTTTATGGGCTTTGCTGATGATGCCGCTAGTAGAGGTAAGTCACAGACTCTAGTAGAAGAATCTAAGGGATGTGCTCTTTTAGACACAGGGTGTTCTGCAACTGTATGTGGAGTTGAATGGATCAACTGCTATCTAAGTGAGCTCACTGATTATGAACGTGATGCTGTAAGAGAAGAAGCGTCATCCTCAATGTTTACCTTTGCTGATGGTGTCACAGTTTCTTCCCTCAAACGTGTTACTCTGCCCTGCTACATTGGAAACATGCGTGCTACCATCGTGACTGATGTTGTGGACTGCAATATTCCCTTGCTGTTGAGTAGACGTTCCATGAAAAAAGCAAAAATGGTGATTAACCTTGGAACTGACCAGGTCAAAATTTGTGGAACTATCATTGATTTAAAGTCCTCATCTTCAGGCCATTACTTACTTCCAATTTCCTTATGACTAGATCGTAAATTTTGTGAAACAATCATGTTGGCAACTCGTGGGGGTGACGTAGGAAAAACCGCTTTGAAGCTTCACAGGCAATTTGGACACCCTACATCGGCAAAACTAATTAAACTGATCACAGATGCGGGAATTAAAAGTTCAAAACTGGAACAGGCTGTCAAGGCTGTATCTGATGCTTGTACAGTCTGTTGCAGATTTAAGAAAGCCAAGCCCCGACCCGTAGTCAGTTTGCCCATGGCGTCTAAGTTTAATGAAGCCATAGCTTGGGGAAAGCATTATTTCTTAGTCCTTGTTGATTTGGCGACCAGGTATTGTAATGCGATAGTAATCGCAGATAAGTGTGCGCCCACCATTATCAAAGGAATATTTCGGAGTTGGATTGTTGTGTTTGGCACACCTAGAAAAATTCTTACAGACAATGGCTGTGAATTCAATAATGCGGAAATGCGAGCATTGGGAGAGGCCTTCAATATCAAGATCATGACAACGTCTGCAGAGAGTCCTTGGAGCAACGGAGTCTGTGAGCGTCAAAATGCAGTCATTGGTGACATTGTTAGGAAGGTAATGGCTGATAGCCAGTGTGAATTGGATGTGGCCTTGGCATGGGCAGTAATGGCAAGAAATGCTCTTACCAACTACTCAGGCTTTTCTCCTAACCAACTTGTTTTTGGTCAAAACCCTAGTCTGCCTAATGTGTACGCAAATGATCCTCCAGCCTTGGAACCTTCATCACCATCGAAAATTGTGAGAGACAACTTGAACGCTCTTCATTTAGCTAGACAAGAGTTTATGAAGACCGAATCAGATGAACGCTTGGCTAGGGCTCTGCGGCACAACGTACGTTCGAGTGACCTAAACGACATCCAGAATGGAGATGAAGTCTTCTACAAAAGAAATGACAGTCATGAGTGGCACGGTCCTGGAATTGTAATAGGCAGAGATGGGAAACAAATTCTGGTGAGACACGGCGGTGTATACGTGCGAGTGCACGTATGTCGTCTAGCGCGAGCGCCAGAGCAAGATACTACAGTCGAAAGTGATGTCAGCAGTGATGAGAAGAAAAATGTTGTCCAGGAGAAGCCTAATGACGATCCTACGCAAGTGTTGAATGACTATCCACCAGATGACGAGTCGGATGATGGTGTGGTCCCAGTCGATGAGCCTCCCACAGTTTCTGTTCCGATTAATCAGCTTCCCAAAGTTTCTGTTGGTCAACGTATAAAGGGAATACATTCAGAAAGTGGAGAGTTGGTGTCTGGAAGGATTATAAGTCAGGCAGGTAAAGCCACTGGAAAGTACAAACACTGCTATAATTTGAAGAGGGACTCTGATGGCAGCATTGATTGGATAGATTTGGAGAATGATCTTAGCGAATGGGAAGTGGTTGATGATGACACAGAATTGCTTGTTCTTTTCACCTCTGAAGCCGTATTATGTGCTAAGGAAAATGAAATTACAAATTGGCAGAATAATGATGTGTATGAGGAAGTAGATGATGTTGGGCAAGGTGCCATAACGGTTCGATGGGTTGTGACAGAAAAACTGAAAAATGGAAAGCCTATTGTTAAGGCCCGCTTAGTCGCCAGAGGATTTGAGGAAGACACAGTGGATCTCCGAAAAGACTCGCCTACTTGTTCAAAGGAAGCATTGCGTTTGGCACTTTCTTTGGCCTCCACCAACCAGTGGGATTGCCACACTATGGACGTGAAAGCTGCCTACTTGCAAGGTAACGACATTGAGAGAGTTGTTCATTTACGTCCTCCGCCTGAATATGCAAATGGTAAGCTATGGAGACTAAAGAAAACTGTTTACGGCCTTTGTGATGCTGCTAGGCATTGGTATCTGCGCGTAAAAGATCAGTTGTTGAGTCTCGGAGCTAAAGTATCATCACTGGATTCAGCGCTGTTCTCTTGGAGCAATGGTGGCAAAGTCGAAGGCATTGTATGCATCTACGTTGACGACTTCCTTTGGGCTGGTACACATGAGTTTGAACAGCAAGTGATAAACCGTTTGAGTCAAATATTCCTCATCGGCAGTTCAGAATCAAAAGCCTTCAAATACGTTGGTCTCAATGTCATCTCCAACATCGATGGCAGCATAACGCTCGACCAGTTCCAGTATGCTTCATCCTTGAAACCAGTCACGCTGAGTAAACATCGTGCAGCAGTAAAATCAGGGGAGCTGTCCGAGTCTGAGAAAAAGGAGTACCGAGCATTAATTGGACAACTCAGTTGGATTGCCACCTACACTCGGCCAGATATTGCCTTTGATGTGTGTGAGTTGAGCGTGAATAGCAACCGAGCTACTGTAGCGGATTTGCTTAGACTCAATAAGGTGATCTCAAGGGTAAAGACTGATAACATGAAGCTATACATTCCAAGAATGGGGCCGATCGAGGACTGTCATATAGAGTGCTTTTCGGATGCCTCATTTGCCAACCTTGTAGGCAATGGATCTCAGGGAAGTTTTGTGATCTTCCTACGAGATGCTAGTGAGGCAAGATGTCCTATATTTTGGCAGACAAGGAAGATCAGGAGGGTCGTCAAATCTACCTTATCTGCTGAGGCGTTGGCGCTGCTTGAATGTGCTGAAACTGCTGTATATCTCTCCAACATATTGCGTGAGGTTTCTGGATGTGGAAAGATCAAAATAAAGTGTTTCGTCGACAACAAGAGTCTGGTGGACGCCCTTTACTCCTGTAAGAGCGTAGAAGACAGGAGATTGCGCATTGGTATTGCTGTGTTGCGGGACATGTTGGAGCGGGGGGAGATTGATGAGGTATCCTGGGTGGATACATCACAACAACTGGCTGATTGTCTCACCAAGAAAGGTTCTTCGACCGAGCGACTGCGTGCAGCAGTCAGCCGAGACTAGAAAGTTTATAATACTTTAAGAGACATCACATATCTGTATGTGGTCATAGACTGGGTCTTGATAGTAATTAAACAAAATTCTATGTATTGGATACATAGTGTGCATCAGACGCAAATAGACCATCCAGCTTCGTCCTTGGAATCTTCTGTCAAATTTAGAAGAGAGGACGAGAGTGTTAGTGTGTGTGCAGAGGGTTCCTGTGGTTTGCTACTGGGAGCCTTGGTAGTTCACGTCGGGAAGCCGGTGAGCGTGGTTGTCTAGTTCCAACAGACAAGTTAATGGAAATAAGGTTGTGATCGGAGGAGCCCAACAGAGAGGAAAGATTAACAGTGTATGCAGAAGGATTAGTTGTAAGGAAGAGGTCAAGTATGTTGGAGCTCTCTCCAAGGCAGTCAGCAATAAGGGTAGGGTGCTGTACCAGCTGCTCTGGGTCAATAAGGATAGAAAAGATGTAGGCATGTTCACCAGGTGGATCAGTGAAAGGAGAGGAGAGCCAAAGGTGGTGGTGAATACTGAAATCTCCTAGAATGGAGATTTCAGAGAAACGAGAAATGGATAGAATGTGTTTCATCGTAGAAGTAAGATAGTCGAAAAATTCTTCATAGTCAGTAGAATTAGGAGATAAGTAAACAGCACAGATATATTTAGTCAGAGAATGATAGGAAAGCTGAAGCCAGAGAATAGAGAATTGAGAATAATCAAGTTCTGGAACATGAGAGCAAGATTATGTCATTGGGTACATATACAGAACAACCACCTTTGGCTTTGAAATGAGTATAGAGAAAGTAGAAGGATACAGAAAAGGGTTTGCTATCATTTGCCTCAGACAGATGAGTCTCAGTCAGGAAGAGAAGGTGAGGTTTAGAGGAAAGGTGGTGCTCAGCAGAGGGAAAGTTTGAGGAAAGGCCGCGAATGTTGCAGAAATGAAGAAGGAGCGAGTCAGACAGTGGTTCCAGGCATCTTGCTGAGCTGTCACCGGGAGAAGGGCGGATGGTGGGGGCAATCATGGTTCCCCCCCCCCCGGGACTCTGAGGCTTGTCTGGATACCACCATTTTTCTTTTTTTTAATTTTGAAAAGGAAGTGTAGTGTGTGTTGTGCATGTAGTCTGGTGCTGACAGTTAGAGAAACTTGTATTGGAGAGCATGCTGGCCTACTCTCTGTTACTGGAACAGTGAAAAAGTTCGGCAAAAATGGATGGTCAGGAACTAGTCCCAAGGGTTGATGAAACAGGAGCTCCAGCTCTCCCTGTCATCAGCTTTCCATCCACCTTGGGAGTACAGTACTGCCCTGATGTCACTGGAGAAGAAAGACTGGCATGGAATGTCAAAAAGATAATTTCTACATTGATCCCAGTCTGTCCTATCAAAGTGCCATCGGGTCACCCTGACAGGTTCAGAACAGAGAGGTTTGGAGGAACTGACTAATGATGCTTTGATGAGATTACGGTTGGAGGATCCAAGTGGTGATAGTACTTCTAGCCTATACTGATCTGGATTATGTCAGGAACAGATCCAAGAGATAAGCATTATCTGGTATTCTGGTTGGTTGCTTTACCAACTGCGTGAGATTAAATGATTCTGCAAACACTTCGCATTCTAGACCAGCATTGTTAGTCCTGGCAGAATGCAATAACCGTTCTACATTATGTACGTTAAAATCACCCAAAATGGTAACTGCAGTGCTAAGGGTGAGGTGAGGTTAAGGTTAGTCAACTGTGAGGATGTGGAGTCAAATACACTGGGTACTGAAGAAGCATTGGGGAAGCAGTAGACTACATAGATACATTTGGTAACATTTAGATAATTTAGTTTATACAGTGAATACCGTAGTCAAAACTAGTTGAAACGAAGTTCAAAACAGTGTCATCTGGTAATTCAGACTTGATATAACAACAGATGCCACCCTTCTTATGGAAATTTGTGAGGAGTTGGTAACCAAGAAAAGAAGATGGAGATATTCCACCAGAGGGTAACATTTGGGATTCTGTGAGGAACAAAGCTAGAGAGGATTATAACTGAAAAAAAAAAAGTTAACTGAATTCAAATTGGTACTAAGACCACAGATACTGGTGAAGAATAGGGCTGAACCTGCATTTCTTCGCTGACGAATATGAACTGTGTTTACAATAGTCGCTGTCGGCACAGGTTGATGGACACTGGGGGGACCCTGTGCCGCCAGCCCTCCCCTGACGGTGGTGGCAATTCGAGATGCCACTGGATTAGCAGATATTAATGCAACAGCCATTACTGAGAGGGAATGGAAATATAAGGTGTGGTATCTAACGTGCATGTGGTGTGGTGCAGACAGCTGAAGGTAGAGGTATTATAAGAGTATGCTGGCCTACTCTCTGTGTATGTGAAAGCACTGAAAATGTTCAGCAAAGGAATATGGTTGGGACCAGGTCCTGAGGGCTGGTGAAATGGGAGCTCCAGTTCTCCCTCTCACCAGCCTGCCATCCATCTTGGGAGTGCCACCCTGTTTGACTGGTACTGCAGCCTACTTCCTTGCTTACTATGGGTAGGTTAAGCATTCCTTTATTACTTTTATGGGAATTTTACTGACACTCTCCTCTTACTGGTTCAAAGAATCTAGTGCAGTACCTTTTTACTGCCCTCTTGCCTATTGCCTTTTTTTTTTTTTTACCTTGTCTGTCTCTGTCTCTCTCTCCTTCTCTCTGGCAAATTTGGGATAAAGGTATCAGTTTCGAGAAAATTCACATGCAGGTTATGCATGGTAATCCTGCTCATATGGATGATGTGAGGGGTGAGACGGTTTCCAATTTTTAGATCACTGATGATGACATTTTAAATGTTGAAACGTTTGTAATAAAGATGCTGTTCATGTCAATGCTCGTTGTCCTCTTCCTACTGTAAGGGCATTTTAAGTATATTGTCAACATTGTTAACCCCTACACCACGGGGTTGTCGAAGGTTTTCCGTGCCATTCCCGCGGGGATATTCGCGCTCAGACTGACTTTTTAAAAATATTTGCCAAAAATAAATTATTAGTCCTAGAATATTATAATTAAATATGCGTATGGCACATACCTTCAGTTTTCTCCTGGGATGTTTTTTTTAGCACTCATCGACTACCGTAGGACTTGTGGAGACTTCTGAAGTTGGGTAACTAAGTCTCCACTTTACACTTCCCGACATCCCCTAATCTGAATACCACTGCCAGATATTATCACTAGAAACACTATTCAATGATTTCCAAGTAGTTTGGAATCCATACTCAAAAAATAAAACACTGTGAAAGCATTGTAAACTACGAGCGTGTACGACCCTCCCACTCCCGCTAATTCGCGGCTGGTGTTCTCTCATTCCTTACTCATATACGCACTCAAACTTTATTATTTCTAGTACTTTATTACACTTGTATATATCTACAGTCCTTTACCGCTTTCCACACGCTGTTTAGTAGGGGTAGAGGTCACAGGGCCTTTTATAACAGGCGCAAAAGAGGCAGACATGGACGGGCGTCATTTCACCAAGAAGGACGAGAGCAAACTGGCTGTATCTGGTAGCAAAGAGTTGAAAATGTCAGCTGCTAATGTATATGCTAAGAAATAAGTTGTAGGAAATCTAGACAATACATATCCAGATCAATATAAATATCACTCAGGCTTCTCCCTTCCTTTCTTATATACATTTATATTACAAGAGTAGCTCATATGGCATATTTCATGGGAAAAAAAAAGCAGGGGAAATTAGCGAATGAGTGCAGGTTGGATGTCAGCAAGTGATAATTAGCCAATTCCAGGTGTATGGCATTATCAATTACCTTATTTTATATATATATATATATAT
>JAGKTI010021873.1:0-15525 GCA_018397915.1 Birgus latro | reverse complement strand
ATAGAGTAGTTTCACTGGACCAGCCAATTCGCATTCGGGTTACGTGAATCAGAAAAAAAGGGGGGGGGGGATTTTAGTGTAGTGGGCATTTAGGCAGTCAACGTGAGGCAGACGGCTTCAGCACTGGTGTGAGCAGACGAAATGAAGTGGTGGCGACAACCTGCGAATAGGGGGACGACGGGAAAGTGACCATGATACGAGAAGAATTTGGGAGGGGGGGGAGAACATTAACAAGTCAACCTATTAATATATGAGAGGATTTACATTATAGGAACGAAGGGGAGGGGGGGAGGGGATTATTGAGCATGCGGACATTCACCTGCGAATAGGAGGGCGACGGAAAAGTGACCCCTCTATGTACGACTCGCAATCTTATATAGCCTTAGTTGTCAGGGGGAAAATGAAAATGTGCTATGGACACTAGGAATAAGTATCGAGTCGATTATCACGAGAGATAGAAATAACTATCGAGTCGATTATCACGAGAGATAGAAATAACTATCGAGTCGATTATCACGAGAGAATCGACTCGTGAAATCAAGTGGCGATTTCATTTTTATGCTGGCTTACTTCGCCATTTCTCTGGAGTCGAGAATTTATAGACTTTCTCAACAGTACGCAGCAGAGACTAAACGCTCAAGAAGGCTGTATTACTGTACTGTGGGCCTTTGAGAAAGTTAATTCACCCCTTAACATTCAAAAATAATAATAATAATAATAATAATAATAAACAGGATCTTGCTGAGCCAAACTCCTAGCTGGCACAAAGGATTTAAGAATTAATACCAAGAGCTGGCCCAAGTACCAGTCGTGATTAATACAAGGAGGTGTGCTAACTTGGAGTAGCAAAAGTGTACTAAATATGTGGGGAAATCAAACACGACTGTTACATTTAACAAAGTTCAAGAAAACGAACTGTAAATTTATTAATTACAAGAAAATATATTTACTTCACATGAATCTATTCAAACTTAAAGAAAGGGAAATGCACTCAATCAAGCAATCAAACAAATAGCTAAATAATGCACTGAACTAAGTAACCAAAGAACCTTAAGCCTAGGAAAAACAAAAGAAATACTAATCAGTAGAGATGAGACTGCCGGTGCTATAGTTGATCACCAGGTTGGTGGAAGATTCGGGAAAACGCCGATACTGCAGGATGTTGGAGATCACTAGAAGAAATCTATCCGCACTGGGTATAGCTAACCCCCTCTTCGTGACTGCTAAGGGACGACTGAATGTGTTTGAGTGTCCAACGTAAGGGACGTGTGAAAGAGGCGTGGCCAACCAACGGCTGGGGAGGCAAGTGCAGAGAAATGACAATTCGGAAATTATCGCTCAGAGGAATGCACTGTATGTACATAAAAACAATCACTCGCGAAAGAATGACGAAAGTTTTGAAAATTGATGCAAATATAAGTACATGAGTGGACGGTTAAGAGAATAGCGAATTCTCACTGATTTCAGAACTATTCATCATTCCTACAAATCACTCGATGTCACAATTTACGATACATAATTTCACGATGTAGAAAATTCGTGACATTACGCCCCTGGAAAATCAAATATATATATATATACACCCTAGCTCAGTCACACAAGATTCACACTGTGCTGTGTGTGCTATCCTGCTACAGGAGAAAAGCACTGTCGCCTATGAGCGTTAAAAAATCGTATTTACGTTAAGAGATGCAAGCTTGAGGGAAAAACTCCATGATAAAGGTGAAAAATCCTGTAATCAGGTCAAACTGAGCGAAAGTTAGCTACATTTATATTGACAACTAATTGTTATGTAGCGTGGTGTATGTGATACACGGTGTAGGTGTAACAGTTGTACTGAACTGTACCTACGTGTAAAGCAATAATGATACAAATTAATGCAATAATAAAGGTGATGAGGGCAGAGGAGAAGAGGTGGCAGCGTGCAGTAGAGACAACCACCCACCAACTGTACCTGTGGAATGAGTCAAGGTGGAGCATCAATAGTGTCAGTGTGACAATTTGTATCAAATTACAATTACCATCCACCCAGCAGTTAATCCATATACAATAGAAAATACACTTTAGCTGAAAATCAATTGACAGCAAGAGTTTTGTACATTTGAGGTTGCCATTATTTTCTTACTACTTGCCCTTTATAACCTATACTTACGGCTAATGAAGGGCTCGTCATTGGTGTCCGTGGTTGGGATCGCTGCTATTGCCTGTTTGTCATCGGTGTCCTTGGTTGGGATTGCCGTGATTGCACACTTATAACTATACACTTATAGCTAATAAAGGTAAGTCAAGAATCCCTATGCAAACTTGGGCAGGTCACATTTTAACAACCTGCGTGGGTGTGAACACTCATGTGGTTTTTGTGTATTCTCCGGGAATCCTCAAAGAGGCCCACAGCTCGAGACACACCACAAAGTAATTCAAACACAGACTCAGATTGCCTCTGAGGGGGTCTCGAACTTCCCCCTTAACCTACGGTACATACAATATGTACAAGCCCTACACTTACAACTAATAAGGGCTCGTCGTCGGTGTCCACTGTTGGGATCGCCGCGACTGCCCATTTGTCGTCAGTGTCCACGGTTGGGATCGCCACGACTGCCCATTTGTCATCGGTGTCCACAGTTGGGATCGCCGTGACTGTTGGCTTATAACCTACGGTACATGTGTATGTACAGACTCTAGACATAGTATGTCCTGTAGGGTCAACGGGCGAGATGTCAGGTCTGCATCCACATTACCACCACCCTCTCTCTCACGTGACTCAGATTATTGGTGTGGATTCAGACGGCACAGGAAGGAAACTTTCCTGATGAGTGGTAGGTCGACACACATTGCAGGAGTGGACGAAACTATCTATTTCCTGTCCCATTCCTGGCCAGAAAAAGTCAACACGGATACGGCCTTTGGTTTTCCTTTTGCCCATATGACCTCCTGACTCTGAACAATGACCACAGTCTAACACTGCTTGGCGATACTTCGCGGGAACAACAAACTGCAGTCGAACCTCGCCCTCGGGTGTTCGTGACTCATGGTAGAGCCATCCTTGTTTGTGAAGGAACCTGGCTCGTCCACCCCGTAAATACTTGGTCACTTTACCCTTTTGATTTTTCCGCACAACAGCAAGTGTCGGGTCAGACTGTTGTTCTTGGACAACATCTTGACTACAAATCAGATCTTGTGGCAATGCAATGGCCACCGTGGTGATACAATTTGGAGCCTTGCCCATGGCTCGTGTTACTGTAGCCAAAGTCTGAGTAGTAACATCTACTGTGTAACTATACTTGGCACCTGGTATGTTACCTATAATGAGGTCAAACATAGGTTCTTGCATGACACTGCAACTGTTGAACCTATGTAAAAGGGAGATGCTACCTGGATACGTGCTTCAGGGAACAGTCTCCCTGATCTGTCAATAAGCTGAGCTTGGACCTGTCTGCCGGTATTTTCTTCAGGATGAACAAGACTCTGCCTGACAATGCAACCTGAGGAACCATTGTCTCTCAGAACATTTACAGAAACACCTCCCACAAACCCTGGCTGAACAAGGAAGGCACTGTTACCTGTGGGAGGACCTGTGGAGGAAGCGGCCAGCCATTGATAAGGCTGCATGGCCTCAACTCTTCAAACGTGACAGGACTATATGCCTGACGGGTCGTACCCGAACTATGTGCATGAGGAGTCGTACTTTGACTAGGTGCGTGAGAGGTTATACTCACCATCTGGGGAGCAGGAGCACTGACGGCCTGTGGAGGAGAGTTCACCATCTGAGGGGGACTAGCGAACTGTGAAGGAGAACCTGTGCTTTTGGGAACGGCACCATCGTGCGCCTGTCAGGGAATGAAGGCTGTGTTTGCCTCCTGCCTCCGATACACTGGGGCTGGTGTTGAAAAGGTTTGTCCCTCTTGTCGATTGCATGGCTGATACTGCTGCTGGTTAGGGCACTTGTACCTCTTCCAAGCAGGTTGCTGCATATTCTGCCCCTGGTCCTTCTGCAATTTGCCTGGACCACGACCATTATTCAGAGAATGGCCTTGATGCTGGGATTCGCTCTACGATGGCCTCCCAGACTTGGCAGTATCTCTCCTGTTCCAGGACTACTGCCTGCGAGTTTGGTACAGCTGCCTCAAAGAGTTCCAGTACCCCCTGTGTTATCTCCTGTCAAGATGTGGCAGCATCGCAGTAGTAGTGTAACTATCTATGAATGAACGGCCACTGGTCTCGTCAGAACGGACGTGAGTGGTTGGTATGTATTCCAGACACCATAATGGCTGTTTATATTATGTAAATAGGAGAGTGACTATAATATAACCAGAAACAACATTTATTTGGCTCATGCAAATAAGGAATACCAATACGAATATTAATGCACCAAAATGACAAAAGATATATTGAACGTTGTCGCAGTTATAGTTATCATACATCAGCCACCCTAAGTTTACCTTTACGAGTGAAACATTAGCTGTGTTTCGTGCATCTCGGTATAGCACAGCTTCAGTGCCTTTATAAATCACTGAAAATATGGAATCGCGAGACGCAGAAATTAATATAGACTCTTATCGTTATCAGCACCCCTATCACTATCCCCCACTATATCACACTTAATACCTCTCCCGACTCAACCGGCCCCCTCTTTACATCAGTAAACAAGCTTGGCAAAGGGGGTCGGTGTATGTCGTCACTCAGAACGCCAGTATGATAATAATAATAATAATAATAATAATAATAATAATAGGCATTATACACCTTACACCATATCAGATATACTCGTGACTCGTGTCTCGCTGCGCACGATCCCCATGTGCTATTTGTTAAATTCTAACAGTTTCTGAAATACGGTATTATGTCAGTAAGTCTGTATTTATGTATTTATTTTTAAACAGGCATGCGTTGTATTCATGACGTAAAATCCCGCACCAGAAACCATACGCAACTAATCTAAATACCCAACCAATTCATTTGTGAAACATTACAACCCCTGGTTCGGTCACTGGCAGGTGTATCAGATATTGCAGTTAATACCCAGAAAAGTGAACACACGTAATTTAATTAATGAATATTTTATATATACATCCGCTTGCAAAACCCAACAGTATAGCGTTTTGAACCGGTGGTTTGTCACCAAGTGTGCTTCATTGCTCCGAATCCTAAAGGACCTTGTTCCTACTGAATCCAGCTGGCCAAGCTGTGAGCCTCACATATGCGAAACAAAAATCTGTTTTAGTTTAATTATTATTATTATTAATATTAATATAGATAATAATAATTATAATAATAATTATACCTACTCTTATTATTATTATTATTTTGATTATTATTAGTTGTTGTTATTATTATTATTATTATTATTATTATCATCATACTGGCGTTCTGAGTGACGACATACACCGACCCCCTTTGCCAAGCTTGTTTACTGATGTAAAGAGGGGGCCGGTTGGGTCGGGAGAGGTATTAAGTGTGATATAGTGGGGGATAGTGATAGGGGTGCTGATAACGATAAGAGTCTATATTAATTTCTGCGTCTCGCGATTCCTTATTTTCAGTGATTTATAAAGGCACTGAAGCTGTGCTATACCGAGATGCACGAGACACAGCTAATGTTTCACTCGTAAAGGTAAACTTAGGGTGGCTGATGTATGATAACTATAACTGGGACAACGTTCAATATATCTTTTGTCATTTTGGTGCATTAATATTCGTATTGGTATTCCTTATTTGCATGAGCCAAATAAATGTTGTTTCTGGTTATATTATAGTCACTCCCCTATTTACATAATATGAACAGCCATTATGGTGTCTGGAATACATACCAACCACTCACGTCCGTTCTGACTAGACCAGTGGCCGTTCATTCATAGATAGTTACACTACTACTGCGATGCTGCCACATCTTGACAGAAGGTAACACAGGAGGTATTGGAACTCTTTGAGGCAACTGTACCCGTACACAGAAAAGAATGCATCAGCCATTTCCACTATTTGGTTTGCATCCTTTAATTTGGACATCTTGAGCTGGGCCATAAGCTCAGCAGGCCACGACTTATCCAGCTGTGTGCGCAGCACAAGGTCGATTATTCCCTCTCGTGTGCTAGGAGTCTCGTCCTTCTCCATCCACTCGCCTAAATATGCCGTGAGATGGTCAAGGAACTGAACAGCTGTCTCCTTTTGCTGGAGACGCGCCTTCACGAACTGATTCCTAGCGTCATCAATGGTAAGACCGTACGCTTTGATAAGTGCGGTCTTCATCATCTCGTACGTGAGATTATCTCCGCGAATTCTGTGGAGAATGTCGAGGGCAGGGCCCTCAAACAGGCTAAGGAACTGAAGCCACTTAGCTGCCTCATCCATATCGTGCCATGTCTTCGAAACGAGCTATGAATGGCTCCATTAGCTCGCCTTCCTTATACGAAAGAAGCTTGAGGCATGGAGTTGCTAGAATAGGTGCTGGGGAAGCACTCGTGGAGCTTGGGTTGGCTGTACTCGATGTGCCTGAAGCCAAGGAGTCTCGCTTCAGCTTCAACACTTCAAGCTTGTGTTCGTCACGTGTCTCGCGCTCGGCGCGCTCGTGTTCACGTTCTCTTTCAAATGCCTAGAACTCGGCACGCTTGTGTTCTCGTCCTTTCTGACGTTCAGTTCTCTCTCTCGTTCCTCACGCTGAATTTTCCACTCTTCACGGGCTGCATTCTCACATCGCTGCTCGTAATTTCAGCGGGACAGGACATAATCTCTAATTTCCTGGGGGTTAGTAAGCCCCATATCCTTGGCTTCCTGCAGGTATGTACTAGTTTCCATGATGCTTAGATTGAGAGTAACTAAAGACTGAGACTGATATGCTGGTTGGTGTGCAGCAGTCTACCTAATTAAGAGTAGTGAGTGATTTTGGTAATAATTTCAAAGCTAGGAGTTTATATCCTGGAATGAGATCGCCAGATGTCAGGGGGAAAATGAAAATGTGTCTATGGACACTAGGAATAACTATCGAGTCGATTATCATGAGAGAATCGAATCGTGAAATCAAGTGGCGATTTCACTTTTATGCTGGCTTACTTCGCCAATTCTCTGGAGTTGAGAATTTATAAATTTTCTCAACAGGACACAGCAGAAACTAAACGCTCAAGAAGGCTGTATTACTGTACTGTTGGCCTTTGAGAAAGTTAGTTCACCCCTTAACATTAAAAAAAAAAAAGAAATAATAATAATAATAATAAACTGGATCTTGGCTGAGCCAAACTCCTAGCTGGCACAATGGATTTAAGGATTAATACCAAGAGCTGGCCTAAGTACCAGTCATGATTAATATAAGGAGTTGTGCTAACTTGGAGTAGCAAAAGTGTACTAAACATGTGGGGAAATCAAACACAACTATTACATTTAACGAAGTTCAAGAAAACGACCTGTAAATTTAATAATTACAAGAAAATAAATTTACGTTAATGAATCTATTCAAAATCAAAGAATGGGAAAGGCACTCACACAAGCACTCAAACAAATAGCTAAATAATGCACTGAGCTAAATAACCAAAGAACCTTAAGCCTAGGAAAAACAAAAGAAATACTAATCAATAGAGATGAGACCGCCGCTGCTATAGTCGATCACCAGGTTGGTGGAAGATTCGGGAAAACGCCAATACTGCAGGATGTTGGAGATCACTACAAGAAATCTATCCGCGTTGGTATAGCAAACCCGCTCTTCGTGATTGCTAAGGGACGACTGACTGTGTTTGATTGTCCAACGTAAGGGATGTGTGAAAGAGGCGTGGCCAACCAACGGCCAGGGAGGCAAGTGCAAAGAAATGACAGTTCGGAAATTATCGCTCAGAGCAATGCATTATCTGTACATAAAGACAATCACTCGAGAGAGAGTGACGAAAGTTTTGAATATTTGATGCAAATATAAGTACACGACTGGACGGTTAAGAGAATGGTGAATTCTCACGGATTTCAGAACTATTCATCGTTCCTACAAATCACTCGATGTCACGATTTATGATACACAATTTCTAGATGTAGAAAGTTCGTGACAGTTCTAATCCTGGGGACTGACTACTACTTTGACTGATCACTCAGTAACATTATTTTTATTTATTTTTATTTTTTTAATGCAAGGAAGAAGGAACCAAAGGTCATGGGACCACATACTATTCCTTCCAAGAAAATGCAAGAACAATACAAAAGAGAGCCAAATTCAAGATCCATTCATTTCAAGATGCCTGGACACACTGTGTTTGAAAGACTGGAGATCATAGGAAGTAGGGAATACAGACAGAGGGAGACAGTTCCAGAGTTGACCAGTTGCTTAAATGAAGGACTGGGAGTAACTGTAAACTTTTGTATTAGAAAGTTGGACAGAAAAGGGATGAGAGTTTGTTGCTAGACGGGTACTACGTGCCCATCGTAGAGGTGGAGGGATGCAAGCAGACAGTTCAGAGGAACAGTGACCATTGAAGTAGCGATACCAAGGGATATGTAAAATCTGTTTGCACTCGAGCTACGTGGGTTGACTTATGATGCTTAAAATTTTGTGACAAGTGTACGGGGTTTATAATTATCCTGAAATCCAAACGAATGAGTATTTGAACACCTTGTATCCATGTGTCGTGGTTGCTGTGTTACGTGATTTTGCGAGTCAGGGCCAAAATTGCAAGTTTCGCGATTACTAATGACGATTATTAACAATTAGAATTAAGATAATCATTAATTTACTACTACATAGTACAAAAGGGAGATATCATTAACACTGACTTACAAACTTCGAATTCAAAGTACAAAGACAAAGTTTCGCGACTGTTAATTCTTGCTAAAGTTTTGTCATATGGACCGACTGGGAAAGCGACTGATTCATATGTATAAAGTCGATCGTATTCACATAGTTGCTCGATTTAGTTCCACTAATAATAGTGTTATGCTCACACTATGAATAGTGATAGAGATTAAATCTTAATATGGATTTTAACGGTTGACCAAACCGCTGTGTAGAGAAAATAATATCTTGGGTTCAAGGTTACAATTATGTTACACTTATTCTAACTTATGTTACCCTTATACTAACTTATACTACACTTATACTAACTTATACTTAAGTTACCTTTTAAATTACGGCATTACACGGGTCCATCTTCCAGCAAAAAAAACAAACAAACATCGGAAGTCAACATTCCATTCATGCATGTACATTTCTTAGAGACGTGTGTGCGGACGGGATGGGCTTACCAAATTTTACTGTGAACCTTTCAATGAGCTCCAAAATAAGATAATGATTTCACTGACTCTTCCTCTCATAAGTGGCACCTGTCAGTCCACAAGTGAAATTGCGTACCCCAGAGGGTCGCTTCTCTGTCGCCAACGAACTCTCGAAATCCAGTGGAAAGATGTGCCCTGGTCAATTCTGTCTGGGTGATAACATGGTCGTCTCACCTGGACTGACCAGTACTCTCGCTGCTAGGAGCGTCCCAGGGCCGCTTCCCATTCATGCAACCTACTATCGCATTTATGCTACATTTATTCATTCTTACATTTCCAGCTCTCCACCTAGTAACTGACGAGCGCCTGTCAGGTCCTGAAGTCACTGTTACACCCTAGGCCGTGCTGACTGTAAGTTGAAGGAGTTCTGCAGTTTCCCCTCGAATTAAGACAACAAGATATTCCCACTGAACTGGGCCGCGCTCATGACACAAAATCCAATGAACTCTAGACGCAGTCAGTAGTCAGACAGTCCGACCAGCACACATTACCCTAACGATCACTTAACTTAATACTGCCATAACTAGCTTGAAAATACTCAACACCTTCTAATAAGTCTCCGGGGAGGACATCTCTCACAGGGCAGTGGTTATTCATCCATCGGCTCAGGCTCAAAGGCTTCCTCCAGGAGTTCCAAGAGCCGCTCTTCTCCTCCGTGTTGATTGAAGTCCTGCATGCAATGGGGGGCAATCACAGGGTTGAAGAATAGGTAGTCTTCCTGCTGTAGAATCTTTATTTCCCTAGGAGATAGATAAGGAAGTGAAGAGGTGAGGTGAGGCGCACACATGCCTTGAAGTGGAAGAAGCTCTCTCTCTGCTCGCGCAGGCGCATAGCATGACGGCGACTGCGCGGCACATTTGAATAGGCACATTGACATGGGTAAATGTTACATTGACATGGGTACATTTTATACATCCACACCTCCCCTTCCCTTTGCGTTCGAAGAAGTCGAACGGTGAAAAGTAACAAAGTAGATACAATTCCACAGGTAATATGAAAATCCTACAAGTGTCTACAAAGTGTGTACATTGTGAGCAAACATACAGGGACTTCTTATTGGCAGTGTACACTGTGTTAGGACTTATTTAGCCTTGGAGATCTACGTGGGGTCTTGGGAGGAGAAACTGAATTGGACTTTTCCATGTCTGTCTGGAAATTAGACTTTTCCATGTCACGACAAGGGACCACAGGGATGTTAGGTGTAGTGTCAGAGTGTGGGTCGGGCACTGGATATAAGAATCTGCGGTTTCGACGTAGCACTCGGCCACTTGGAAGCCTAACCTCGTATTCCCTGGAGCGAGCACCACCCATAACGATGGCGACCTTATCCCACCGGCGTGAAGTGGGGTCCTGAACGCGAACATGTTGACCCATAGCCAGCCTGGGAAGATCACGGGCGTGTTGATTGTAGTGCTTCTTGACCTGGGCGGCTCTGGAGGCGACCCGTCTGTCCCAGTCGTCTGCCAAGTCTTTCCAGTCACTCTTGAAGGACTGCGGATGAGCAGGTACACAGCTGCGGAGGTTATGACCAAACAGAACTTGAGCAGGTGAGCAGCCGGTGTGGTTGGGGACATTCCTCAGTTCCATGAGTCCCCGGTCGAAGGCTTCACAATTAATGTTACCAGACGGTGCTGTTGCCATGATAAGTCTCTTGACGGCCTTAACAGCAGCCTCGGCGTGGCCATTTGACTGCGGGTAATGGGGCGATGACGTGAAATGCTGGATCCCCCATCGACGAGTGAAATCAGCAAACTCACTGCTCGAAAAAGGTGGTCCTCCATCTGTGCGTAACCGAAGAGGTACCCCCACCTCTCGAAAGTAGCTGCAGAAGTATCGGATCGTGGAGGAGGCGGTGGTGTCACTCTTGCAAGGGATGACAGCTGGCCAGTTCGACAGTCGGTCGACAATCACTAGGAAATGTTTCCCAGCAACTTGAAAGAAATCAGCAGAGACTGACTCGAAGGGCCTGGTGGGCTTATCATCATTGAGAAGCGGTTCCTGTTGCTGTGAAGGGCGTAGAAGCTGGCACGACTCACAGGCGGCGACAGTATTGGTGATATCAGAATCAATGCCAGGCCAGAATACCGTCTGGCGTGACCGTCGCTTGGTAGCCTCGACTCCTCGATGACTGTCATGTAGCCGTGCGAGAGTCTGGCGACGAAGAGCAGCAGGAATGACGATCCGAGCGCCTAGTAGTACGAGTGATCCGTCAACAGAGAGGGAGTCTCGGAGTTTCCAATAAGGCAGCAAGGATGTATGTAGAGAATACCTGTTAGCAGGAAATCCAGCCAATATGCAGTCACGTAAGCGAACGTAGTCAGAGTCCTGTTCGGCTGCATTTGCTAACTCCTGTAGGTGACGGTCAGCTTCGATCCGCGGGGCGGCGTCCTCTTGATATGCCGCAGAAGTTATGATGGACCGTAGATGTGCCGTAGTAGAAGCGGAGTCCGATGTATCCTCAGGTGTAGGTCGGCTGACAGGTGCGCGTGAGAAGGCATCTGGAATGCGGAGCGTCTTACCAGCACGCCATACGGCTCTGAAGGTGAAGTGGGACATGCGCTCTCGTAATCTCTGTAATCGAGGGTTCTCAATCATGTCCAAGGTGTACGAGTTCAGAATCGGTACTAGTGGACGATGGTCAGTGTGAACTGTAAAAGACTGGAGCCCTGTAAGATAGAGGCGGCACTTCTGAAGAGCCCAGCTGACTGCCAACATTTCCAACTCTATGGTGGCGTATCTTGTCTCGGCGTCTGCCAAAAAACGGGAGCCACATTGGACGAGGCGAAGTTGACTGGAACCATGATCCTGCAATAGGGCGTAACCTATACCATACAGGCGAGATGCGTCAGTCTGGAGATATGTAGGTAGTCCTGGGTCGAATGCTGCGAGGATGGGTGGACTGGACAAGGCTTTCTTGACTTGCTTGAATGCCAAGTCGTGATCTGGAGTCCACGTAAATGAGCGAGATGGGCTCAAGAGAGGTCGAAGTGGCTTGGCGGTTTTGGCGATCTCGGGCGTAAACTCGGCTAACTGATTCGCCAACCCCATGAATGAGCGTAAATCGGTGAGGTTAGCAGGTGTAGGGAAGTCCCGAAGAGCTGCAACACGGTCCGGGTCGGCGGCGATTCCTTTGTCCGAAAGAGTGTATCCACAGAAGTTGACCTTAGTGGCTGCCACGATAAATTTATCCCTGTTGAGAGTGATACCGTGTGAACGGCAGCGTGTGAGAAGCTCCTGAATCCTCTTGTAATGTGACAGAAGATCGTCGTCAAACAGCAATACATCATCAACCACTTTGACGCATTTCGTTAGACCTTGGAGGGCGAGATCACCACGGTAGCAGTATGCATCTCCGGTAGCGGCGAAGCCCATCGGTCCGCGACAGTAATAATATCGGCCGTAAGGTGTAATGAAAGTAGTAAGATGCCTGTCCTCCTCTGCCAGTTCGATTTGCCAATAACCATGGAGAGCGTCCGCAGCTGTGAAGTACCTCGCTGTAGAATCAACCGTACGAACAGCTGCAATAGGCGTCATCGAAGAGTGGACAGGGCGGGCAACTTGACTGTTAAGTTTAGTTAAATCAGTGGTAATCCTGACTCCTTTGGGTTTGGGTACAACTACCATGGGATGACACCAATCGGAAGGCTCATCCCCACATTTCTTGATGATTCCTTGAGCCACCATACTCTGCAGTTCGTCCTGGACTGCATCACGGAAGGCGTAGGGGATCTGACGTGGAGTGGTAAGAGCGAATGGTGTGGCGTCGGGTTTAATGTGTATCTTCATAGGGTCTCCTTTCATTGGCTGTAGTGGAGCAGTCTTGAGATCATCTTTCGATGCAAGTACATCCGGAAAGTTCCTGACAAAGTAGTCCCTGGCCTCGGCAGGTGGGGTAGCTTCGGTGAGCGGGAACTCAGTGCATCGATGTACGTGAGTAACTTGCAGAATGGGCTTAGGAAACTTAGGCGAAATAATAGCCAACTCCTTGCAATGGCTGAAGGACAGTAGCGGAGTGGTGACACCATCATGCATCTGTAACCGGGCTTGGCATGACCTCTTGGCAAGGGTCAAGGTAACTTCTAAGGATCCAAGCGGTGGCGACATCTCCGACCCATCTGCAGTGAAAGTCTTGGAAACTGTGGGAGGTAGGAGGTCACTCCTGTCAATCTGAAGATGTGCAAGGTGTTGTGGTCCCAAAACACTGACCTCCGCACCTGTGTCAGGTATGAAACTGATCTGGGAAGATACATCCCGATAAGACACAGTAACTGGTACGGGTGAAGGTGAAGGGGTTGCATGGGCCTGAACCTTGCGAACGTTAGTGGTCGTGCTTGAAGGCGGAGTAACATGCTTATCAGCCTTGGCATCACCAGTCTTCTTCCGGCAACATCTGTCGTAGTGGCCTGTCTTGGTACAGTATTTGCATTTCACCTTGAGTGCAGGGCAGGTTGGGGTTCTGGCCCAGTGTCCCTTCCGTCCACAGTTATTGCAAGTGCTCGAAGCCGCTGGGCACTTGTCTGAGTTGTGAGACTTGTTGCAGTGCTGGCAGGTATTAGACTTGGTCGACGGCGTAGAAGTGGGCTGATGGTTACGACCTTTATCCTGGCGGTATCTTGAAATCTTGGCGACAGAAGCAGTAGGGGCCCGAATCGCAGAAGTGGCTGTCCTGGTGGCTTCATGGGCTCTGCAAACGTTCACCACGTCCTGAAGTGTGGTATTAGAGTCCCGGGCAATAATCTTCTGTGTGAGCTCTTCATCATGAACTCCCATAAGAAGTACCATCTTTATCTGCGTCTCCTTGCAGACATTAGAATTTCCAGGGCATATGTCAACTTCCTCTGCAATCGACTGCAGGCGTACGTAGTAGTCGTCAAAAGATTCACCGTCCTTTTGCTTGCATGTAAGAAGATCTCGGCGGCGTAGAGCTTCATTTCGTTGATTCCTGAAGTGGTTCTGTAGAACGTCAAGGACTTCTTCCACTGTGTTCGCGGTGTCTGGAGGTACACCAAGTGTGTGTTCCAACAATCGCTGGGTCTCAAGAGACAGACACATCCGTAACTGTATCTGCTGCTTCGGTAATGACAGAGCAGACAAGTCCACCATGACAGCATAGTCGTCCCAGCGCCTTCTCCAGGCCCTGAAGTTCTGAAATGTAACGTCTGACTTCAGCGGTTGGGGTGCCTGAGTGCTAGCCTTTTGTGGGGTAGCGTTGACGTGGGTGGGTGGGCGTGACGAAGTCTCGGTAGCAGACCGTTGGTGAACCTGACTTGGACCTTGTGTAAAAGGTGTGAGTAGCTGGAGAAATTGTTGAAATCTTCGGTGTTCCTCTTCTCGACGGATTTCTTCCCTTCTTGCCTCATCTTGACGTCTCTCCGCTTCCTCACGCCTATACTGAGCTTCCGTAGCTAATCTGCTTTCCTCCAAATATCTTATTAGTACCCGTAAGTCTCCATCATGTGTCCTGGACGGTGGCGGTAGGGTTAAATTTGGAGAGAGTAACGGCAACTAAGGCTGACAGCGCTTGTCCTCAGCACTTATGGGCGTGTGGATGTGTGGGAGTGTGGGCGGATGTTCATGTCTTGCAGGTGGTAAGTCATGTGGGGTATCATCTGAAAGCTCTACAAGTGGGAATTCTTCCATCCTGACTTGTTTCACGAGATACAACGCACCACTGCAGAAAACTGAAGAGAAAAACAAGTCTTCTCCCTTAGAAATTACGGTAAACTCGTGCGGAGAAGCAGAAATGGAGTTGCGGGCGAGCGTTGGCAACTCACTGGGAGCTTTCTCGGGACAAATTATCCTGTCTGGCGACGTCTGGTGTCGCCGGAGCGAGGGTCGTGAATGGCCGTCCAGCCGTGACGTGGTACCTGACGTGAGGCTCGCTGATTGGCTGCCCAGAGAGACGTTGGACAGACGCTCAGTGCAATGGCGAAGGACGAGGAGGGAGGGTGTAACAGAGCAAGTAGTCAGTGCAGGCGATCATGGCGTCCATTAAAAATGTCCAGCGGGTGCGACGAGAACACCCGAAAACCGCACACTGAATAAGCACTGCACTGCACTTGCACATAACCACTCCACTGTAACACTGTACTGACACTGCACAGTAAATCCACTGAAGGCGATCTAGAAGTCGTCTCTCTGGTCCAAAACAAACATAAACAGCTAATGGCGGCGTCCATGCGGGTCCCGGTGGCGGGGTGTAAGCTTGAAATCTTCTCCTGGGGCCTTAATCACTGCGCCATGTTGATTGAAGTCCTGCATGCAATGGGGGGCAATCACAGGGTTGAA
>JAGKTI010021872.1:0-15526 GCA_018397915.1 Birgus latro | reverse complement strand
GAGTATTCTTTCCCCTTCCGCATTCCTCACACCATATGCACATCCTCCATGGACTCCTTCATAACCTTGAGCTGCTTCACCCACATGACCATTTAAATCCCCTCCCAGAACCACTACCTCATCATCACCCATGCCACTTACTACACGTATTAAATCATCCCAAAATCTATCCTTCTCTGCGTCATCCAATCCTACCTGTGGAGCATATGCTGATATAACTGAAATCATCACCCGTCCGATCAAAATTTTCACTACTATTATCCTATCATTTACTCTCATGACATTCAAATTCATTCCTTGTCACTTAGTCTTCTTACAATCTTCCCTACACTCACTAACCTCCTCTCTTAATGTCTTGTTTGTGTGGTGCCAAATTACTATCATTACCGTGTGTGAGATATGTTTATGTGATGCACTTGTGGCATAATCATGAATAACTTAAAGCAGAAGTATTACTCAGGTGTAATGCTTGTATTTTTAATATGAAGTCACTTTTTTTTATTACGTTAGAAAATGCAGTTTTTGCATACTGGCATATCAGTTACAGTATCATTTGTACACATTGTTAAAAAAAAAAAATCCTCAGTTATCAGTATTGTTTACCTTGATCATTCCATATAGTTATTGTTAAATAGATATAAATTACATTTAGGTGCATTCCAAGGATATTGTTATTTCACTTTTCCTTCTTGCTTGTTTGCACAGTGTTATTTTTGCCTTTTTTTCTTCCTCAGTGCACTCAGAAAAGTGTAATTCAGGTATTTTGTCAATTCTTGTTGAAGCTGTAGACTGGTTTGCTTTTCACAGCTTTGATATTTCAGTGCAAGGATATCTGCTATTGTACTTGTATTCTTTCTGTCGCCAGGCAGTTTTCTTCAGCTTGGGAGAGACCATTGTAGTGTAGGGGTTGGAAATATCTCCAGTAACCCCTTCAGTCTGAGTATGAAGAAACTTTAGGATACAGTAGAATTTCTCCAAAACCCTCATAAGCAAGCATTGACAGATTATGGAATATTACAAAGACATGAACAGTGAGTGAATGGATGTGCAACCCATTTCTTTAGAGATTATGTTGATAATTATGCCTTTATGTTTTTCCAAGTCTTGTTTTTCAATCATATTCACTCTGTTTATATTTAGTGAGAAGTTATGTGATGATGATTATGATGGTAATGAAGTTAATGATGACAGAAGTATGGAATACACAGGTTTCATTATGTATGTTTGATCTGGAAAATTATACTCCTGTAGGTACTCAGTAATGTGTAGATGTAGATCAGCATGTTTGGACATGTGCAGTAGTTTTTTCATAGAATACTGTAGCTAATGGTAGATGGGGACGCTCGCCATCCATTCACTCGATGTAGTGCTGCTCTCAGGTGTCTGCCGTTTCCTCTCCTTCATCCTTCTTTCCTTCCATCCTCTTCTGGCTTTCTTTCCGTCATTCTTTCCTTGTCCTTTTTCCTACTGGTGACTTACACTCCCTCTTCTGCCTTTCTTTCCTTCATTCTTTCCTCTTCCTTCTACCTGTGGGTGACTGTACACTGAGTGACAAGCCAAGTGGTTTTCTGTACACCAGGAAACCATTTACTATGCTGGATGGTAACGTATAACTTTTTTTTTTTTTTTTTAATGCAAGGAAGAAGGAACCAAAGGCTATAGGCCTGCAAACTGTTCCTTCCAAGAATAAACAAAACAACACAAAAGAGAGCCAGATTCAAGATCTGTTCATTTCAAGATGCCTGGACGCGCTGTGTTTGAAAGACTGGAGATCATAGGAAGTAGGAAATACAGACAGAGGAAGTCAGTTTGGGGAGGCGGTAGCTCGATCGGTAGAGAGTTGGCTTGCGGTCCCGTGGGACCCAGGTTCGAATCCTCGCTGGTCCAGGGAACAGTTTAAGGATTTGAATTTCATTAAATCAGGCTTTACTGATCTACCAGAAGACCCGCTGACATGTCGTAAAAATGACCCTGCTAATACCAATACACCAGTCCTGTATGAGACAGCCCTAGCATGTATTCAATATGGACGGTGGGTGTTAAGCGCCGAAGTGGTGACATGTAGATTGTAGGAGGACGACTGGGCCTTGATAGCAGGCTGTGAAGCCTATGCCCAGAGTCGGACACATAAAAAAATTAAAAAAAAGTTCAAGAGTTGACCAGTTGCATAAATGAAGGACTGGGAGTAACGGTTAACTCTTGCATTAGAGAGTTGGACAGAAAAGGGATGAGAGGTTGTTGCTAGGTGGGTACTACTTGCCCGTCATAGAGGTGGAGGGATGCAAGCAGACAGTTCAAAGGAACAGTGGCCATTGAAGTAGCGATAGAAAAGAGATAAAGATGCAGCAGTGCGGTGAAGAGACAGAGGTTGAAGGGAGCTAGTAAGAGGAGGAGAGTTAATGAGACGAAAAGCCTTTGACTCCACCCTATTGAGAAGGGCTGTATGTGGGGATCCTCCCCACACATAAGAGTTGTACTCCAAACAGGGGCAAATAAAACCCGTGTATAATGTCAACATCTGTGCAGGGGTAAAGAAGGTTCGGAATTGGCTTAGCACACCTAATCTCTTGGAAGCAGATTTCACAAGAGATGTAATATGTTCTTTCCAAGATAAATCCCGAGTGAATGAAATCCCAAGCATGTTTAAGGATGATGTAGGAACGAGCTGGACATTATTAAACATCAGCAGGTACTCCTGTGGAAGGTTTTGTCGGGTTGATAGGTGTAAGAACTGAGTCTTTGATGCATTAAAAACAAAAAGATTATTTTTACCCCAGTCAGAGATATGAGCCAAGTCAGACATTAGGTGTGCCATAGCCTCATCCCTTGTTTGTTGAAGTAGCTGCTGAGATGGGCGTTGCAGGAACTGAATGGAAAAGTGAAGGGTGGAATCATCAGCGTATGAGTGGGTAGGGTTAGATGTACAGCTAGAAGGTCATTGATGAATAAAAGGAAGAGAGTTGGTGATAGGACAGAGCCCTGAGGAACACCACTGTTGATAGATCTAGGAGAACAGTGGCCATCTACAACAGCGGCTATAGAACGACCAGAAAGGAAGCTAGAGATGAAGGCACAGATAAAAGGATAGAAACCATAAGAGGGCAGTTTAGAAAATAAAGATTTATGCCAGACTCGATCGAAAGTCTTTGAGATGTCAAGCGCAATGACAAAGCTTTCGCCAAAGTCCCGAAAGGAGGATGACCAGGAGTCTGAAAGGTAGGTGAGAAGATCGCCAGTGGAGCGTCCCTGACGGAACCCATACTGATGATCAGAAAGAAGGTTGTGATAGGAAAGATGCTTTAAAAATTTTCTGTTAAGAATAGACTCAAACACTTTTGAAACACAGGATGTTAAAGCAATTGGATGATAGTTAGAGGGTTGGGAATGGTCACCCTTCTTTGGAACTGGCTGAATGAGAGCAAACTTCCAGCAAGAAGGAAAGGTACAAGTTGATAGACAAAGGCGAAAGAGTTTACCTAGGCAGGGTGTATTCACAGAAGCACAGTTCTTGAGGACAACAGGAGGGACCCCATCAGGACCATATGCTTTGTTAGTATTGAGGCCAGTGATGGCTGAAAATACATCAGCTGAAGAAATTTTAATGTTAGCCATAAGGAAGTCAGAGAGGGGAAGTGATGGAGGAACAGCACTGGAACCATCTAAGGTGGAATTGGAGGAGAAAGTCTGAGCTGAAAGATCTACTTTATCAGTAGAAGAAATAGCTACAGAGCCATCAGAGTAGAAAAGAGAAGGGAAGGATGATGAGGTAAAGGTGTTAGAAAGGTTTTTGGCAAGGTCCCAGAAGGAGCGTGAAGATTTTGAGTCGGATCAAGCCGGTGAAGATTTATATCTAAGGGGTGGTTGGGGTTTATTGCTCATGTAATGCCACTCAGGGATGAGTGAGGCTGGTCATTCTCATCTTAAATGTCAGGATCATCTTGCCTAGCCCCGGGCTCCTACACTTCTCTTGGGGCAGCGTAGGATTGGATGATGGATGGATAAATACATTAGAACTCGAATTTAGTTATGAATGGGTAACTTCTGGAGGTAGTGCTATAAGAGTGTCTTAGAATGATTGTCTTGGTAACTAGCACACAGTCATCACTTTCAGGCAGAACACTTAGTCAGAGATACACAGTGTCCTTGTCCAAGCTGAGACTCTCACTATTAGTTCTTAACCCCGTCAGTCCAGTTACAGTAAACCCTCAATGGAACGAACTGACTGGCACCAGACCATTGACGTTAAAGCCAAACACTATGATGTTTGGTAATTTCCCAGGCATCGTGGCTTTTACCAAAGAATGATGGCTACATAATGTATAGAGTGTTGTACACAATAACATACAGCAAGGTCTAAATGGCTCCTTTTCTCAATCATGTGTTTACAGGTGGGTCCCAAACTTACAAGCCAATTGGGAGCAAGGATATTGCTTGTTAGCCCAATTCTTGTTAAACGAAGTGAGGAACTTAGGGAAAAAATAGAGTTAGGGAGCAAGGCCTCTGAGCAACCTCCCAACGGAATGCTTAGAAGACGTGATGATACAGTAATCCTGGACACAGAAAAAAAGCTCGCATCAAGGCCGACCTTGACTGGGCAAGCTTGGCGGGAAGAGGCTCACAGAGCTAACATGCAACTCGTTTCTTAGCTAGCAGCACCACAGCTGTCCGCCTGTTTACCTAGCGTGCTAGGTAAACAGGCGGACAGCTGCGGGACGACCCACATATCGATTCTCGTAAGTTGGGATTTGGGGGGATTTTATGTGCTCGTTAAACAGGCAGTTGTGCAGATTTCAAGACCTCTTATTTGCGAATTCTTATTAAGCGGTTGCTTGTTAACTAGGACTTGCCTGTATTCTTACCTTTCAGAAAGTAATTGCACTGTGTGTGTGTGTGTGCATGCAAGTGTGTATATGTAGGGTTGCTATGCTGGTCGGTGTTTCCCTCGTGTCCATTCTTTTACTGAACAAAATCCTTTAAATGAACACAATGTTTGGCCAGCTCAAGGTGATCATTAAAACTGAAATTCACTAAAAGAGGATTTGGTATATTGAGGGTTTACTGTATTTATTTACTTTTAATTCTTGGATCCTCCGGACAGTTTTATTAATCTTAGGAAGAACTTCTGTTCATGAATAGGTTATTGAAGGTTTCTAGCAATGAAAGTGAAATATTTCTTAGATAATGAGTACAGTCTGACCTCACTACAGCGGACTTCACTAGACCAGAAATCACTTTTTTCAGAATCCAGGAGCCAACCGGAATAATTTCAGATGTATCGGGAAAACTCTGAAAAAGCTGGAAGCAGTCTGGACTGCCTAAACTCAGGCCGGGGCAGCCATATTGTCCAATCGGTTTGTATGTTTGTGCGTCGTTTGGTGGTGGGCTGGCGGCGTCATTATTGTCCTCCCATGTTCTGCCTTAGTCTGCCCCTCATCATTTCCCCAGAAGTCCCAGATATACTGCTGAAGGGCAACAATTGGTAAATGAAATATACAGACAAAGTGAACATCTTTAGTTTGTAAGATCGTAAATAATAAGGTGTATAAAGTGTACTCTCCACATGTAGGTGGAGAATGAATGACTGACTAAGAGGGTGTATGTAGGTGAAGTGGAGGGAGGGAGAGGGAGGAGGAGACTGAGGATGAGGTGGAGGGATGGAGTTGAGAAGTATATGAGGGAGGGGGGAGTGAGATGGGGGAGGGTAGTCAAATGGTGGGTGACAGAGTGACTTGGAGGCGTTTTGTCTGCGGCCACCCCTCGCGAGATTAGGGTGTCGGGCTGTAGATAGATAGGTATGAAATAAAGTGTACAGTACAGTATTTGAAAAGTGCTTAAAACTGGGTACACCACATGGCACGTAAGGTACAAGATACCCCTCGAGTTCCCGTCCACTTTTCAGCTTCTCCCAGTGAATACCAGTGGTGGGCAGCGCAAACAAAAAGGGACCTTGCGCAAGCGCAATGCGCAATCCACAGTTCACTACCTTGCGCAAGCGCAAAGTGCGCAATCTGACCAATATTTAGCTTGCGCAGTGTTGCAAAGCACAGGCGCAAACCATTTGCATATATTCATGGGAATTACTGTAAAATATTGAGATATTTACCTGAATTAGCATACTTATTTCCTTTTATTTATTATTATTATTTTCCAAGATCTGTAACTTGCGCAAGTGCGCAGTCTAATATTTAGCTTGAGTAATGTTCCAAAGCGCTAGCACAAACCATTTGCATATATTTGTGGGAATTACTGTAAAATATTGAGATATTTAAATAAATTAGCATACTTACTTTTATTTATTATTATTATATTTATCTATTGCCAGATGCCTTAATCCCGTAAGGGGTGGCCACTGGCCACAACAAATTGCCTCCATGTCACCCTGTCCCCCCCCATTTCATTGCCCTGCTCTCAGCTCACACCCCCCTCTCTCATAGCTCTCCACTCCATCCCTCCATCTCATCCTTGGCCTCCCCCTCCCTCTCACTCACATTCACTCTCCTCATTACTCTCTTTCCTCTCCATATGGCCAAAACACCTTAATGTGTTTCTCCTAACGCTTCCTATCACATCCACACCACAACGATCCCTCACTTCATCTGTCAGTCTGTCTCGACATGCTCTTCTCAAATAACTAATTTATTTCCACTCTTTCGGTCATTTGAATTTCACACTCTGCATCTGGCTGCCAAGACTGGGCAGTACAGCCGGTACTCCTGGTACTGGGGGCATCCATTTACTGACAAATTACTTCACACAATGTGAATAAGACGGTAGAACCGGAGCAATTCAATGTTAACTCATGGAAGTTCTTATAGACGAGTGAGCACTGAACGACTGAGTGGAGCGAAGGCCGGAGACGGACAGGGAAACAATGGCTGCGATGTTGCCAGATTTCCTTTTATCTGCATTTTCTCACGACATTTTATTTAATAATTTAATATAGATATACAATAGCATCTGCAATTCCTTGCAGAAATCATTAAAACATATTATTTAAATCAAATATCCGCAGCCTAATAAATTATTAGGCTGTGGATATTTAAATAATATGTTTTAATGATTTTTGTAAGGAATTGTATATGATGATCTTAATACGGTAAATAATGTATTTTTTTATTGATTATTTTTCATTAATAATAATAATTTAAAAAATATTAAAATACATTATCTCTGTTGTAGCATTTTAAGAAATGCTACTACCCTCCGCCTCCCCCCAACAATCCAGTCTCGCAACGCACCCAAGCCTCCCCCATCCCTTGTTCACCCATGTGGGCAGTTCCCAAGACCACGTGTCCTGTGGATTGCACAGTGCGCATTCCACAGGACAGGCGTGCAAAGCAGGTGTGCAAGCGCAAATTTGTTTTTGCAAGCGCAACTAAATTTCCGCTTGCACACCTGCCTTTTCGTGTGCAAAAGTGCAATATTGCGCATGGTCTCATGTGGTGCGCAATGCGCAAACGAAATTCACCAGAGCGCAAGGGTGCGCAATTGCGCTTTGTGCAAGTCCTTGCGCAGCACTGGTGAATACAATCAGGAGGATGCTTCACTTTTACTTGACAATGACCCTAAAGATAATGGGTAATGATTTTGAAGGATTTGCTTTGAACGATCCTTCAACAGGTGCTGAATGATGATACACTCGGCTAGGTGGGGGGGGGGGAGTAGTGTAGACCAAGTGGGTCGGAATGGTTACGTAAGAAAATATATCTATTTTTTGTTACTTATGAGTTTTATTGTGTCCAAACCTTGCTTGGATTTTATTGTTATCGTTTCGTTTCGTTTTTGAAGGCTGCAACATGCTTGCATGCATCGGCCTTTTTGGATTGGAGCGTGTAGCATTTTATGACCGGATGCCCTTCCTGATGTCTACCAATGACCCTCGGGTGGATTCGATCCTCCGACCCTACAGCCAGAGCGGAGCGCTCTAACCCACTGAGCCACGGCTGCTACACACACACACACACACACACAGTGCAATTACTTTCTGAAAGGTAAGAATACAGGCAAGTCCTAGTTAACAAGCAACCGCTTAATGAGAATTCGCAAATAAGAGGTCTTGAAATCTGCACAACTGCCTGTTTAACGAGCACATAAAATCCCCCCAAATCCCAACTTACGAGAATCGATACGAGGGTCGTCCTGCAGCTGTCCACCTGTTTACCTAGCACGCTAGGTAAACAGGCGGACAGCTGTGGCGCTGCTAGCTAAGAAATGAGTTGCATGTTAGCTCTGTGAGCCTCTTCCCGCCAAGCTTGCCCAGTCAAGGTCGGCCTTGATGCGAGCTTTTTTTCTGTGCCCAGGATTACTGTTATGCAGTAAATTATTTATAGTGGCATTTGAGAAAAGTTAAGATGCAAATGGGATATTGCCACAGGTTAGAAGGAGTTGGTGGGGTGAGGCAGGTTGGTGACCATGATGCTTTTCATGTATGAAAATATCTTCTTGTGTGTGTTACATGTGGCCTTTATCTAAAATTGTACTGTGTTATGCAATAAATTATTTATAGTGGCATTTGAGAAAAGTTAAGAGGCAAATGGGATATTGTCCCGAGTTAGAGGGAACTGGTGGGGTGAAGCAGGATGGTGGCCATGATGTTTTGCATGTATGACAATATCTTCTTGTGTGTGTGTTATATATGGCCCTTATCGAGTCCAAACCACCCTAAAATTGTACTATGTTATGCAGTAAATTATTTATAGTGGCATTTGAAAAAAGTTAAGAGGCAAATGGGATATTGCCTCAAGTTAGGAGGAACTGGTGGGGGTGAAGCAGGATGGTGGCCATGATGCTTTTCATGTATGAAAATATCTTAGTAAGGGGAAGTCCATATGTCGCTTTAATCAGAGTTTTGCTTTTTTCAGAATGGCTTCGGCCCCGATTAGTCCGTTCTAGTGAGGTTTTACTGTAATGAGAAATAATTCAGAGTGTCATAGGTTGTATGAGACCTTCGTCCTACTATTGAATGACATGGAAACTGTTTGATGATTATAATGGTGATGATGGTGGCAATGACACTAGCACTTGTACATCAGCACGTGATGGAGGTTGAGGATCGACAGCTGCTATTTGATGGTGATCTGGTAGAGCTGAGCCAAGACGACTACTCTGCCACTCAGCGCATCCACGCCTACCTCCTCAACGACTCCCTTATGATTGCATCCTGGCTTAGTGACAGGTTGGCTACACTTAGCCCTTTATTCTCATTAGCATAGATGACTTTCTAGCACCTCTTTCTTAGTATTTTATCTTGAATATTTCACCTTAATATTATCTTTTATGTACCTTACATCCTTTTAATGTCAGCATAGACATAAATAGTATCCTTAGATAGAAAGAGAAGTCTAGATGATGGCAGCATTAATGTTCCTTATGCAGAAATAAACTAAGGAAGAGGTGTTCAGGAGCCTTCATAAGTGACAGGAGTATGGATCATAGTCATCATTGTATGATACATTTTCTGTCATTCATTTTGTGCTAACCCTACAACCTAATAGCATACAATATTTTTAATTTTATTCTTGCTGCATTCAAATTATTGTATTCACCCTTGGAGAAATTTCTTGAACTGGAGGGGTTACATATACCCTTCAGTAACCTCTTCCCTACTAAAATTTTCCCTAAGCTGAATAAAATTGTGTCATGGTAACAAGGAGAATACAATATTAAAAAAAAAAAAAATTACTCTCTTGCAAGTTTACAATAAATCACAGATAATTGCCTATGGTATTAAAGTTCCATTCTTACCTTTAACCCGTCCAGTCCCGACCGATTTTCGACTTTTTGTTTTTTTGCTGAAACCTTCGCATTTGTTGAGAAACATCGCAAATTCATAGAGAAATCGCGATCCTGCAGTTAGAAATATTGATACAGGTGTCACTGTTTTCCTTCTTTTTCAAAGTACCTGGCTAAAGAAAACAAACTATGGAAAGGTTAACTAATTCAAACCACTTTAAATTACGTATTTATTTCATTTATTTGGTACGAATTTATATGTAGTACAAGTCTACATTGGTTTTCACACAATAATATAGGCGTTTATAAGCATTGTTCACTCACCCAAAAGCCCAGTATATGGCGCCTTCCTTTACGACATTACCACCTCATCACTTCTGTTTGTTTCTACCTCTGGCTTCTTTGTTTCTTTGTCCTCCACCTCAGGAATCACTTTCACCGTGAATTTCGTCATTGGAGAGACTGTGGGGCAACATACCTTTACTGGCCAGATTACTGCTAACAGGTGAATTGCCCAGTGTGGGGGGGAGGGGGGGAAGGGGGGGTAGGTGGGGCCAGGCAGTAACCCCGCTTGACAGCAGGTAGAGGAAGGTCTCCCACATATTTCTACCAAAATCACCCGCGAATGTTGAAAAATGTGCACACAATGGGACTTGCAATTGAGTGACGTACGATGCACGTCATTGGGTCTGTCCGCGGGAAAAAGTAGCGACGTGCATCGTACATCGGTGGGACTTGGCGGGTTAAAGTGGATTTAACATTTTTCTTCAAAATACAGTACCAGTTGTATGAAAGTAAGTGTGATATTTTAGAACACATATCTTTGAAATTAAGAACTGACTGAAGACAAATCACTTACTGCCAACTGTCATAATAAGGCAAGTGCAACTATGGCAGGTTTTGGTGTGCAGATATTTTTGTTGTTGTTGCACCCTGAATCTTTTCTTAACCCTGAACCCTTTTGATTGCTGTTGACTTCAGTCATCAGAATAAAACTATACCCATAGGGGTAAATGACTTCATTCATATGAATAAAATTACCCATAGGAGTAGGAATAATACTTCCTTTGTTTCTTTCTTTCATTCTTTCCTTGTCCTTCTGCCTACGGGTGACTTAACACTCCCTCTTCTGCCTTTCTTTCCTTCATTCTTTCCTCGTCCTTCTGCCTGTGGGTGACTTTACACTGAGTGACAAGCCAAATGGTTTCTTGTACACCAGGAAATCATTTACATTGGTGGATGGTAACCATATAATCTAATTTTGGCGCCTGGTGGTTTAGTGGGTAATTACGGCGCTCCAGTCGGATTGATCTGATGAAGGTTTACATCCAAGGGGTGGTTGGGGTTTATTGCATTTGTCACTCATCTTAAGTGTCAGGACCAACTTGCCTAGCCCCAGGCTCCTACGATCTTCTGTCGGGTGACATAGGGTTGGATAATGAATGAATGGATGGATGGTGAAATATATTTGGCCATATAGAGCTTTTGTTGAGTAACCCTGGTCTGTCTGGCTGAGCATTCCCTCAGATAAGCAATGTCCCCTACAAGATTGTCCAATGCAGTGAACTGATGTTCCCATGGCAAACTGTACCTCGCCAGAGTGAGGCACGGGGAAAAGTTTGGAGGTTTGGTTCCTGAATGATGTCGCATTTATGTGTCCACCCAGTTGCAGGGACACCACAGTAGGTTCCACATCACTCCATCATAAAGTTATATGGTTTCCATCTAACATTGTAAATGGTTTCCTCTGTTACAATAAACCATTAGTCGTGTCACTAGTTTAGATCCACCTAAAGTGGAAAGAAGAGTAATAAAAAGTAAGAGGAAGGATGGGAGAACTAGGAAGAGAGGAGGGCAGACACAAAAAAAGAATGATAGATGTAAAGGAAGGAGTAGACAGCACTACATCAAGTGAGTGGATGATGGTCATCACCACCAACCACTTGACCATGGCCATGTGGAATGATTCCTTGGAGTGAATGGAGAGAAAATTGACCAGTAGAGTGTATGAAAGTGAGATGGATGGGAGAAAAGAGAGAGACCAAGAACAAGGTGGACAGGTTAGGTGTGAGAATGTTGTAAAGTAGGGCGGTGTGTTGTGAGAAGAGGGATTAATACTTAGTAGGAATAGATGGTGATGATGTGTGTAGTTTTATTCTTAATTCAGTCATTATAGACCATTTTCTTGTCAGTTTAGGAGGCTTTCTTGTGCCTTTTCCTTAGCAATATGTTTTACATATTGCATCTTATTTTCTCTTGTATGTGTTTGTATTATCAACATTCATTGCAAAAGTAATATACAAGAATACTGAACATTTACATACCAGAAAAAAAAAAAAATGCCAGTTAGGAAAATGTGCTAGGGATCCTTTGTTTCTGACAAGAATATGGGCTCATATTTTCCATGTTGATAATTTGTGAGTTCGGGAGAAGTTACCATGTCCCTCTGTGTTGTGTCAGACGTGGCCCAGTGCGGTATAAATTTGAGGTACTGTACCCATTGGACCAGGTGCTGCCTGTCAATATCAAGGACCGTGGCAACACCAAGAATGCCTTCAAGCTTCTCATCTTCCCTGACACCAGGGTCTTCATGGCACCCAACCCCAAATCCAAGGTAAATATGAGACCGATGTTCGTATTAACAGGGAGTAGACTGTAGCACCAGTCGAGTGAGCAGCACTCCCAGGGTGGATGGAAGGCTGATGACATGGAGAGCTGGAGCTCCCGTTTCATCAGCCCTCAGGACTAGCTCCTGACCATCCCCCTTTGTGAACTTTTTATTGTTTCAGTGACACAGAGAGTAGGCCAGCATGCTCTTCAGTACAAGTTTGTCCAACTGTCAACACTAAAATGCATGCACATTACACACTACACTTCCTATTCAAAATTTCACAAAAATGGCATCAATTCGCCAAACCTTGGAGTCCCTTGGAAGGGGGGAATCGAAACCCCACCATCCTCCCCTCTCCTGGTGATGACCAAAAGAGATGTCTGGAACCACTGTCTAACTCACTTCTTCATTTCTGCAACATTTGTGGCCTTTCTTCTAACTTTCTCTGTTTAACACCACCTCTCTTCCTCTAAACCTCACCTTCTGTTCCTCACTGACTGAGCAGTCAAAGGCAGCTGAAAGCAAACCCTTCTCTCTATCCTCCTACTTTCTCTTTGCTTATTTTAAAGCCAAAGGTGGCTGTTGTGTATACAGTATGTAGCAAAGACATATTTTGCTGTAGTATTCCTGAACTTGACTCTTCTGAATTCTCTTCTCTATGGTTTTGGCTGTCCTGTCATTCTCTGACTAAATATATCAGTGCTGTTTACTTACCCCCTAATTCTACTGACTACAAAAAATTCTTCAAATATCTTACTTCTAAGATGGAACACTCCCTATCAGTTTCTTCTTTCTCTGAAATCTCCATTGTAGGAGATTTTAGTGTTCACCACCACCTTTGGCTCTCCTCTTGTTTCACTGATCCACCTGGTGAATAAGCTTACATCTTTTCTGTCCTTAATGACCTAGAGCAGCTTGTAGTAAAGCACCCTACTTGTATCCCTGACTGCCTTGGAGAGAGTTCCAACATACCTGACCTCTTCGTTACCCCTAATTCTTCTGCTTACGCTGTTTCTTTTCTCTCCTTTGGGCTCCTCCGATCGCAACCTTATCACCTTGACCTGTCCTATCGCTCCGGTATGGCCTGTGGACTTTCCAAAGAAATGTCAGTTGTGACACTTTGGAGCTGCTGACTGGGAGGCCCTCAGACAATACTTCTTTGATTATCCCTGGAATGATTATTGCTTCCATGGCCAAGAGCCATCTGAGAATGCCCTGCGCATTACAGAGGTTATTCTCTTGGACATGGTAGCATACATAAATGTCAGTTGTGACACTTTGAAGCTGCTGATTGGGAGGCCCTCAGACTATACTTCTTTGATTATCCCTGGAATGATTATTGCTTCCATGGCCAAGAGCCATCTGAGTATGCTCTGCGCCTTACAGAGGTTATTCTCTTGAACATGGAGGCATACATTCCGTTTTCATATCCTGTGACTAATGCAAAAAAAGCTTGGCCTAATCACGCTTGTTCTAATGCTGTCTACAGTGAGGAGATGACCTACAAAAATGTACCGGAGCCAGCCCACCCCTGAATCTCATCTTTTTTGTGTTTCTGTCCACTATCATGCTAAGTCTGTTCTTCACTCTGCTAAAAGTAATTTCATTCATACTAAATTCTTTGAACTCTCCAGCTCAGATTCCTGGCACCTTGCCAAAAGCCCTTCTAACAACTTTACCTCATTATCCTTCCCTCCTCATTTCTGCTATGATGGCTCCGTAGCTCATTCTTTTGCTGATAAAGCAGAACTCTTCACCCAGACTTTCTCCTCCATTTCCACCTTAGATGATTCTAGTGCTGTCCCGCCATCTCTTCCCCCCTCTGACTTCGTCGTGGCTAACATTAAAATGTTTCAGTTGATGTATTTTCTGCCATCACTGCCCTCAGATACTAACAAGGCATACTGGCCTGATGGGATCCCTCGTGTTGTCCTGAAGAACTGTGCTTGTGTGCTTACACCCTGCCCAGGTAAACTCCTTTGTCTTTGTCTGTCAACTTGTACTTTTCCCTCTTTCTAAAAGTTTGCTCTCATTCAGCCTGTTCCAAGAAAGGGTGACCATTCTTAGCCCACTAACCATCGCCTAGTTGCTTTAACATCCTGTATTTCAGAAGTTTTTGAGTCTGTTCCTACCAGTATATTCCTAACAAAAGAATTTTAAAGCACATTTCCTATCACAACCCTCTTTCAGATTGTCAGTATGGGTTCTGCCAGGGACACTCCTCTGGAGATTTCACCTACCATTTAGACTCCTGGTCATCCTCCTTTCGGGGCTTTGGTGAAAGCTTTGCCATTGCACTTGACGTCTCAAAGGCATTTGATCAAGTCTGGTATAAATCTTTAATTTCCATACTGCCCTCTTAGGGTTTCTATTCTTCTGTCTGCACCTTCATCTCTAGCTTCCTTTCTGGTCATTCTATAGCTGCTGTTGTAGATGGCCACTGTTCTTCTCCTAGAGCAGCACTTCTCAAACTATAGTGTATGACCCTGTTTGGAATATTTCAAGACTTAGCAACCCACAGGGTAAAAAGATCAAATATACGCAGTGGAATATAAACTTCTTTCTACTCACACACACACACACACACACACACACACAGAGTAACCGGTATATAGCCTATTGTAGTATTTATGAATATGTTAATAGTGTAATAAGGAAAATTACAATTTCTGGTAAGTAAATGAAATACACTGAAAGCATTAGGCCTATTCTATGTCCCTGCGACCCGTCAAAATTCCTCTCGCGACCCACCTTTGGGTCACAACCCATAGTTTGAGGATCACTGTCCTAGAGCTATCATTTATGGTGTTCCTCAGGGCTCTATCCTATCATCAGCTCTCTTCCCTTTATTCATTAGTGACTTTCTACAATGTACATCTAACCCTATCCACTCATATGCTGATAACTCCACCCTTCCCCTTTCCATTTGCTTCCCACAGCATCCATCTTAGCAGTTATATACTTCAACAAACAAGGGATGAGACAATGGCACACCTAATATGTGACTTGGCTGTTATCTGTGATTGGGGTAAAAATATCTCGTTGATTTTAATGCATAAAAAACTTCCATAGGAGTATCCTCTAATTTTTAACAAAATCCAACTCAGTCCTGCATCATCTTTAAACATCTATCTATCTATCTATTGCCAGACACCATAATCCCGTAAGGGGTGGCCATTTGAC
>JAGKTI010021871.1:0-15531 GCA_018397915.1 Birgus latro | reverse complement strand
GTGATGGGAAGCGTTAGGAGAAACACGTTAAGGTGGTTTGGGCATGTGGAGAGGATGGAGAGTGAAAGATTGACGAGGAGAGTGTATGTGAGTGAGGTGGAGGGGGCGAGAGGGAGGGGGAGGCCGAGGATGAGATGGAGGGATGGAGTGGAGAGGTATATGAGAGAGGGGGGTGTGAGTTGGGAGCGTGGTAGTGAAATGGCAGGGGACAGAGTGACATGGAGGCGATTTGTTTGTGGCCACCCCGTTCAGGATTGAGGTGTCTGGCAATAGATAGATAGATTATATTAAATATTATTGTATTGTTCTGTTTCAGTTATATGGTAATTAATTTATCTTTGTATCTATTAAACATATTAAATAAGAACCCATGAGTTTTTCCAAGAAAACCACACCTGGATACTGACACATCACTAACTACCTACAGATAGAATAGATTAAAAAACATTATATAAATTGGAGAAAACCTGACCAAAACACATTATGAATCATGAGGACATCTTCACATACCTAAGGGAGAGGGAAGATTGGTAAAGGTGACTACTACCTGGTCTTGCAAGGATATAAGGCAAGTGCAACCAGAGAGGTTTCGCTTTATTAATTTAGCCCAAACATTACTCTCTCTCTCATTCTCACCTGCTCACCATCATTCACTCACTCATGAATTCATTCTCTCTCTCTCTCTCTCTGTCTCTCTCACATGCATACACACAGTAACATACCTACCTTGTATTCACATCATGTACTACAAGAGGGGTATAGTCTGGAGACCAGTCTTCATTTGTATGTGTGTTCGTTCATTCATTCGCATGTAGAGACTCCAAAATATTTGCATGCGTCGGCCTTGGTCACCTAATTGCAGCGTTCACTGCTGCTCAGTCTCTAGCACCCTCTCCATTCAGTCCCTTCACTTAGTCTACAGCTGAAATTCATACATCATACTTGTTCAACTTTTACCTGTTAATTTATATAAGAAGCCTGATTTGTAAGTGTTTATTTATATAAAAAGCCTGATTTACATCACCCTAACCATGGCAAAAAAACAAGAAACATTGCTGGGCTGATAATGTAGATCCTTAACAGTATGGTGGGGAAGGAGTCTCAAAGACAGCACTGGAATCCTTGACTGGCAACTCATCCTACATGGCAATTTAACTGTCCCCAAGTCTCCTTTCCTGACATCCAACATGGATGGAGACAGAATTCAGATCCTATTACTTATGCAGAAATTACTCTTCAGTACATTCCCCAAGAGGATTTATGACTTAAGCCAAAATGTGCAGGTATCATATAGCTTCCTTAAGAAACCAGTACAGTTTTACCTAGTACACAGTTATGGTACAACATATAACATAAATGGAAGTTGCATTATGACACTCAAGCAGTGAAGTCCTGTCTCAAACACAGATGCAATGAGACGGCCTCCTCCCCCAGTATCGCCCTCAGTATCCCTGCACTAGCCATTCAGACTTCTTGAAAAACAGTACATAATCAATCATCAAACTGCCTCGCCATCATCACATCAAACACCAGAAAAGCAAATCCTAAAAAAATGAGGAAAACCTCCACCAACAACAAGAAGGAAAACTGGGCATATACCATGCAACAGAAGATTTACCATAGATTCTTTCAATAACAATGCCAAAGCAATTACCTCTTACAGAATGCTTAAAATAACCAGTACGGTAAATCTCACGTCTGGTGGAAACACCCAAAACATCCCAGTTCTCCCCTCAAATAAAACAGCTTATCAAGGACAGAAACAAAGTACAGAAAAAGACTCAGCCCATGCCAGCAGAACTTGAAACCATGCAGAACCCAGACAACACTATGTACTTAACAATGACAGAACCATCCTCAGCAAGGATACTCAAGCTGACAACCTATTAAACTACTATGCACCAATAAGGCACAAAAACACAGAATCTCAAAACAATGTTATCATAAAAAGCTCAGAAAAAATCAAAGAAAATACAAAACTCCAGCTTCATTCACCTCACAAGTAAAGCAACTGATAAAAAATACAAAAAAATCCAAACCAGTGGATCCTAATCAGATTGATTTCAAACATCCATTAAAAATCTTGGCCCCATAGCAATAAATGCACTCATTGTAAATTTCATCTTCCAGACTCTCAACCAAATCCCTGATACCTGGAAGAAAATAGCCATCATTCCCAAACTCATTCATTCAATTATAAAAATGCTAACACCCTTATACGTGTCAGCCTCGATCATTTAATGCAAGCCTCTGTGGTACAGTGGTAGAGTGTACATTTTTGCACATGGGAGAATGAGGGTTCGCACCCCACCAGGGTAATAAAGTTTGGAAGTGTTCTCTCGGCCACGTACTGCTTTGGCGGACATAAGGGGTGCTGTGGTTGAACCAGTGTCATTTACTATAAAGTATGCTTGCACCCAGTCGTCTTGGACGGGCCGATTACACTTGGTTCACAGACTGCACAGATATCCAAACCCACTCCAACATTACAATCACACTTACAAGCACTTCTCACCCTACACACAGCCTCTACCAGACAGCCTAAGCCACATAGTAGAGATGCATAGGCTGTATCATCCCCACTTCGGTCAGGATAGGCAGGTCCTGCAGTAGTCACTCAAACGGCTGCTGCTGCTGATGATGATGATGATGATTCATGCTGCTCAGTCTCTAGCTGCCTCTCCATTCAATCTCTTATTCCTAAGGTCCCACTCTATGGCCCTGTCCCAAGTCTTTTTCAGTCTGCCTCTGTCAACTCTACCCTCAACATTGACACCTCTCACCCTCTGTACCCACTTGTCATCCTCCATCTTCTCCACATGCCCAAACCATCTCAATCTACCCCTTCTCATCTCAACACTCAAACATCCAAGTCCTATCCTTTCTCTCAACTCTTCATTCACAATCCTAACCTCCTCCCCAGACTTGTCATTCAAAGATACATTACACATCCATTTAATATGCTCCTCCCTCACTGCCCAAGTTTCACTGCTGTACAGAATTACACTCCTAACACATGCTGTATACAAGAATCCCACAGCACAGAGGGAGACCCCTCTCAATGTCCGGAGGGGCAACAACTCCCCAGACTTCTTCAAACTATTCCTTACCCTTGACACCGAGCTAGCTTGAGCTCCACCTCCAGCACATATTATGTCCCCAACTATGAAAACTCCACATACACACACACAACAGTTTCCCCAGCAAGATTAAGTCTTTCTTGCCTCTCTGCTTCTGTATGCTTTCCTTTACATACTATACACAAAATCAGCATTATTGTGCAGCCTACCTCTAATACCACTGCATTTCTTATGCATCCACCCATCAAACACTGCATAAAATGGAGTTACTTCCCACACCCTTGTGACAAACTGCACATGACCATATTCTTTCTTTGACACTGCAGTCACCTTCTCTAGATATCACCACTTTTGTTTTATCTCCGTTCACTCTCAAAACTTTGTACCCAATTCCATCCCTCCACTTGCTAAATCTTTCCTGCGCTACCCTCTCATTTTCAAAGATCAACACCTAATCATCAACATACACCTCCCATGGAAGTCCAGTTTTGAATTCATGTAGGAGACCTTCAAGCACTGCGAAAATCACCCAACAATCCCGGGCCTGGATACTCAAATGTCGTCATAAGTTATGACATGGTGACTCTCGTAACGAACTTATGATATCATATCCTATGATATGGCTACGACATCGTAAGTCTCTGATACTCAAAAAATCTTTATGATATCATAGGCTAGTCATAAGGCATTCCCAAAAAGCTCACTAGAGGGCCACAGGGCACCAGCTGAATGACTCTCCGCCAATAGCAACCAGTGTTTCTTGACGTAAGAGCCAATAAGAACTGAGAAACACAGGAAAACAACACCTGATAGAAGATAAACATAGAGTGGCTTGGCTGAGAAGTTAATCAGCATAGTAGGTGCTTCAGTGGTGAATATTGTGAACAGAAAACAGCTATGGAAGGCCTTCCCGCAAAGAAGTGTCGACCCAACTTCTCAGATGATGAACTATGTGCCATGGTTTTAGAGGTGTCATGGAGGAAGAACATTATCTTTGGAAAACTGAGCAGTACCATCACAAGATGGGATGAGAAGGACCAGATAAATGGTTGCCCTTCCTCATGGTAGCCATATGTAGTAATACAGTAGTTTATTTTTGTTGTCTGCCTGACTGGGCAGACCTGCCAATCACAGCAAAAGCTTCTGTGGGGTTGTTTCACTGGAAAAGAAGCAGTATTTTACTCCTGGAGATTAAGTTATGTTAGGTTATGGCTCGGTTATCTTCATTAGTAAAATGAAATTAATTACTAATATATGTTCCATTGAAGAGAAATGGCTTAGAATTGTCTAAAATATCGAAGAAATGATCAAAATCTCCAAATTCACGTGATGTAAACCACAGAAAATTGACCGATTTTAGTAGGTTTGAATATGGCTTGTTAAGGTTTTATAATCCTACCTTGGTACATTAGCGTACAATAAATGATGAGTAACTCACCCAGTAAAAAGGTGTCTCCAAACTGACCAGCCTGGAAGCGATCTCTCAGAGGACAGTTGGCCCAGATGAAAGAATCATGTGTACTCCCTGGATACTTGGCTGAGTAACTGGTGATGAGGTTGCTGCTGTTGCACACTACCTGTATGTTCAGTGAATGTACTGCTTCCGATTGAGGAAAATATGCTCCATTTCATCTGGTGCTTTGATGGGCATATGGGTACAATCAATAGCTCCAATGACTCTATGAAAGCCACTGATTCTACTAAAATTTTAGACAGTACTGTTGATTTCTACAGCACAAATTGGCATTTTTATTTCTCTTCTGGCTTTCATACTGAGAACACTAATAACTCTGCTAACACTGGCTTGAGTTACACCTGCAGAGTCTCCAATTACGTTTTGGAAACTGCCACTTGCAAAAAATCTTAAGGCAATCATCACTTGGGTGTGCACTGGAAACGTATGGGACCTCAATGTTCTCCTTTCCAAATGAGGTCTAAGTTCATCACAGAGTCTTATTAATTCTTGGCATGGTAATCTATACACTCTTAGAAGGTGTTCATCACTAATGTGGAGTGGGCCAAGTGGGTCCCTGTACCTTCTTTCTCGACGTAATTGGCGATCATGTATGTATGCAGCCGCTAATTCCATCCTGCTAATCACTACGAGTAGGCAGCCTACGCCTGACAAGAGCTCACTCAGCTATCCTTTGATCACAGGGAATTCACTGTTTGTACGAGTATAAATGGTGCTGAGAGACTGTTGCTGCTAAATAATATCATATGATCCACAATGTCAAAGTAGATGAACTCACTTTGAGGCACAATAGTGTTTTTTAGAGAGCAGAAGGCTTCCATACAAGTCACGCTATAGATGTTTATCCATGCTCTTTCCGGGTTATATTTCGCTACGACACCCTCCAAGGGTGTCATAAGATACGATAGTATGTTATGACGTGTGACGTCACTAGATGGTGTCGGAAATGTTTTGAGTATCGACAGAGGTGGCAGTTATGACATCCACGGGCAAGATATGACTGTCATAGCGAGATACAACAGTCGTAAGTGTTTTGAGTATCCGGCCCCTGCATCATAAAGGCCAATATCACCATTCTGAACATGATCTAAAATCATGGAAAGGTTAATTTTAAAGAATCATATTCCCCCCCCCCAATACTTCTCTGAAGCCCAACATGGATTACAATCTAAACACTAGGGTGGAGTGAAAAAATGAAAAACTGAATTAGGACATGTAATAATACCCCCTAGAAACTGTCAATTTGTCCCACATATCTTGCATGTAAAATATGGCATTCTAAAACCAACATTTCTGCCCTCTACCCAAACTGCTAATTTTATATGCCGGGACATGTTCAGTCATATCAAATACATTAGAGGACAAGGCAAATAAGGTTTCAGATACATGCTTCTATCTATCTATCGGTATGTATCTCCACTCCACCAACATTTGGTGTTCTGCAGAGATTGTATGTAGGGTGAGAAGTGCTTGTAAGTGTGATTGTTGTGTTGGAGTGGTTTGGATGTGTGTGTAGTCTGTGAACCAAGTGTACTCAGCCCGCCTTAAGCCAACTGGGTGCAAGTATACTAGTATGTGACTATGGTTCAACCACAGCACCCCTTATGTCCGCCAAAGCAGTCAGTGGCTCGGTGAATGCTTCCCAAAGTTTTTACAACTCTTGCGAGAGGTGAACCTGCATCCACCAGCATGTGAGACGCACACTCTCCCACTGTACCACAGAGGCTCTAAAGTGTTTTATGAGTACCTGAGTGTATACATGCATATAATACTTCTAGCGTATTAGGTCTACTATGTTCTGTTGCATTTCTTATGCAGTTTGAGTGTTGGAGCATGGTGACAAGATGGCTGAGTGTCATCTGAGAAAACCTCCGGCATGCCAAATTTTTGATCATCCTCATAAAATGAATTTGCACAGGTTGCCAACCACTGAACACATGCTTATGGACTATCAGTGGGTCAGACTGAAAATGAAGAGTAATTTAAAAAAGAACCAACTGTTGCAGAAGTGTCTAAATTAACGAAGTTTGGACCCGAGCATCAATACCTACTGTGACATCAACCCGCATTATACAGCTGATACAAAATCACCACGATAAATATCTCAACCCTGTGAGATACCCACTGTCAAAAAGAGATAAAAAGTATGAACAGAAAGTCACCGTACTCAAGGAGCAAGCCAGGAAGATTTTCAACATTGCAGCATGCAAATGTGCTAACCCTTCATCAAGTTTGTGTGCAAAATCTTGCAAGGTTACAATTTCTGAACTGTCTTTTCTTCAAGATCAACGAACCACACGCAAAATGATGATAAGACCACTTGACAGCATAGCTTACAATGAGGTTACAGGAGCGTGTGAGAAGAAAGTCGAAGGAACCAGACAGGCTAGCCCAGTATCACCTTGAAGCTAATGCCACTTCATTGACGTCAAAGAAAAATGAAAGCAGCTTTAGCAGTTCTGCAGAAGATGAACCAGGTGAAAGCATAGATAGTGACACTGAAATATTATCTATTACCGTTGCATGTACAGTCACGCTTCCTAATTTAGACCATCCCAAGCCAAGCCCAGAGCTCGAGGGAGGCAGTAGCCATGGCTCTTAAATGAACTTGTTTACTAGCCTCCCCCCTCCCTCTAGCCATTGAACGTTCATTCTCTACCGTACTGCATTCCTTTCCACCCGCACCTCTTACTGAAACAATCACTTACTGAAGAAGACAATGCTGGACAGTATTAGATGGTAGATTTGGGAAAACATAGGGCATAAAAAAAAAGTAAGACCTGAATATATTATCTCTTAATAAGTTACCTCAAGGGAAATGGTTATAGAGGCTGTATTATACTATTGCTCAGGTGATAAATTAGCCTATACAGTTTGTATTGCTGTAATACTTTTATTATTACAATTACTATATTTAAATGATTGTTATCGAAGTGGTTATAGTGGTCTGGTTATAGGTCCTATTGATTGGATTTTTCGTACCCTATGTTTTCCCAAATCTACCGTATAGTACCGTCCAGCATTGTCCTATTCAGTAGATGATTGTTTCAGTAAGAGGTGAGGGTGGATAGGAATACAGGAAGGTAGAGAATGATCTTTGGATGGCGATAGTGAGGGGGATGGGGATTGAGGGGAAGAGTAGGGGGGTGGGGTGGCTAGTAAACGCGTTCATTAAAGAGCATGGCTAATGCCTCCCTCAGCTCTAGGCTTGGCTCAGGGTGGGTCTAAATTAGGAAGCGTGACTGTACCTTGCATGCACTACACCCTTCTACTGCTGCATGTACTTCTCAAGCCGCATCAAAGCAGAGACGTCGGCTAGAGAAAACTGCAAGGGCTTCAGAGCAACAGGCAGTTTCAGATAAAGCAGTGACAGAGATTTCATCTGAAGTCTTGGAAGACTATGGCATAGTAACATCTGAGGACTGCAGTGATGTCATCGACAGAAGGATAGTTAGAAGAGGACGGCAGAAGTATCGTGAAACCATCTGTGCTGAAGCGGCAAGTCTTACTGCTGAAATACAGGGCCTATATTTTGATGGCTGAGAGGATAAAACACTGACTCTCGAAACAGTTGATGGCACAGCTCACCAAAGAGTAACTGTAGAGGAACATATATCACTGGTACAGGAGCCTGGCTCCAACTATCTAGGTCACATTAAAACTGAAAGTGGCAGTTCTGCAAGCATAAAGTTGGCCATCATCCATTTTCTTGGTGAAAATAGCACAGACATTCAGAAGCTGGTGGCAATTGGGTGTGATGGCACTGCTGTGAACACAGCGAAGAAAGGCTGTGTTATAAGACTCCTTGAAGAACATGTCAAATGTCCTCTGCAGTGGTTTGCTTGCCTTCTCCATGCAAATACACTTCCTCTACATCATATGTTCGAACATCTAGATGGTTGCACAACAGGACCAAGGAGTTTCTCAGGGCCAATTGGTTCTTAATTGGCAAATTGTGAAGAAGTGTCAACTGTTGCTTGAGCCAATAACATGTGAATTTCCGGATGTCAAAATTGAAAATCTGAGTTCGGATTAGCAGTATTTACTAGATATCTGCCAAGCAGTAATCACTGGCAATTGCTCTGTTTCTTTATCACATCGTCAGCCAGGAAAACTCATTACGTCCTGCTGGGTCACACTGACCAAACGAGTTCTGCGTTTGTATGTTGCGACAGAAAGGCCTAGTGATAATCTCAAAACAACTGCTGAATTCATTCTGAAGGTTTACACTCCAGTCTGGTTCATGATCAAGTCAAAACCTTCATGCAAGGATGGTTCTAAGCACCTGTGGATGCAGATTAAGAGGTCACACTACCTGTCGCAAGATCTGAAAGCTGTAGTTGATCCAGTGATTCAGCGAAATGGCTACTTTAGCCACCCTGAGAACATTTTGCTGACCATGGTAACCGATGAGCAACAACATATCAGGGAGCTGGGCGTTTGACAAATCATGCAAACTCGAGCCTCCAAGACACATCAACGTGGCATCAGATGTTTTCTAGTACTATCTCTCAATCTCAATGCCATGGAGTACACTGGATTGATTGACTGGCAGAAGTGTGTTCTGTCTAAACCTCCAATCACAAAATCAATCTCTGATGCTGACCTGGAAAGTGTGGTTTGTAACAAATCAACTCTTGCCACTGAAATTCCACATTTTCCATATCATACACAAGCAGAGGAAAGGTGTATAAAGGACAAGAAGCAAGGGATGGCTTTATTCAAGCAAGAATAACATGCTTCAGCTATCACGCCAATATTTAACACTAACAGTGAATATTGCACCATACAGTAACTTTTTAGATTTGTTGTAAGTGTTTTGCCTGCTGGCTTAAGCTGCACATATTGGGTCATGTACATTTGTACAATGCATATTATAATGTATAATTGTATATTCTATCTATCTATTGCCAGACACCTCAATCCTGCATGGGGTGGCCACAAACAAATTGCCTCCATGTCACTCTGTCCCCTGCCATTTCACTACCACGCTCCCTACTCACACCCCCCACTCTCATATACCTCTCCACTCCATCCCTCCATCTCATCCTCGGCCTCCCACTCCCTCTCGCCCCCTCCACCTCACTCGCATACACTCTCCTCGTCAGTCTTTCACTCTCCATCCTCTCCACATGCCCAAACCACCTTAATGTGTTTCTCCTAACACTTCCCATCACATCCTCAAACACACCACAACACTCCTTCACTTCCTCATTTGTCAGTCTGTCTCTCCATGTGACTCCACATGCTCCTCTCAAATAACTCATTTCCACTGCTCTCACTCTTAACTTCTGTCCTTCCAACAGGGTCCAAGCTTCACTTCCATATGTTAGAGTTTGTATCACAATACTGTCATGTAACAACTTTTTCACTTCCATGCTCACCTCCCTGTTTCTTATCACTGCTTTCAACGAACCAGCATTGAGTGCCAAGGATTTGTCATTGTCACTGGTTGGTAAAAAACAGATGGTAGAGGACAGAAAATTTAGTCCTATTTCAATAAAATTTTATATCATTAATGAGTAATAGCATTGGCAATTTTTGGTAGGTATTACATCCAATAAATCCCTGATTTGATTTTTGACCCCTATTTTCATTCCACCCTACTAAACACTCAAACACCACCCACCTCTCCAAATTAAACAAACTCATCCATGATGGCTTCAACAAGAAATAACCACCACTAAGAACTGCCATTGAGGATACAGACATAAACAAAGCTTTTGACAAAGCGCCAAAGGCCCAAAACACAATCTAGATACAAAAGTCTTGGACACAAACATGGAAGAAAATTATCAAAATTGGAAGGCCAACTTTCTCTCGGACAGACAAGCCCAGATACCCTACCAAAACCAGAATTAATAATCCAGAATTCCATCCAATGGTGTCCCACAGTGTTCAGTCATTTCTCCCTCACAATTCAACCTCTTCCTTCAAGATGTGCCAGCCCTTATCCCTCCAGTAACAGTACTGTAATGTACTGCCAAATCCTAACAAGGAGCAGCCCAATTTCAACAATGCTCAGACTCACTAGAAAATTGACTAAGACAAAAAAGAATGTCTGTCTCATCAATCAATTCAACCATTACCCTCTTCACTCGAGACAAATGAAACTCAGACTCACCTATGTGTTTCCCTCTTTAACCAACCACTCCCACTGGAGACACCCCAAAATTCCAGGACTTACTTTGGACACACACACAACCTTTTCTCAGCACACAAGTAACATCAATGCCAAACCAACTTGTACACTTGATTCCTTCAAGACATTCAGAAGCACTGCTTCTGGACGACAGAATGAATCCCTGAAAACCTATTACAAACAACTTACTAGAACAACCATAAACTATGCTAGTCCAAGCTATGCCTCATCCTTCACCAACATAAACAAGGATAAGCTTAAAAAAAAAAAAAGCATTAAAAATAATAACAGTGTGCATCAAAACCATAAAATAAATCTGTATAAACCTGTTACATCAAAAAACAAATCACTTCCAAAGATCATATGAGCATGAGAGGCACACAGCTCATTGGTTCAGCTCAAGACCCATCCCACCCTTTTAACTTCACGCTGCATCACTCCTATCTACAAAAAAACAAGAAACAGGTAACTACCCAATATTACATGGTGTACCTCATCAACATATCCCCTCCCCCACTCACCACAAATGCACACATAAACACATAGCCACCACAGCCATCCCAAACCTCCAGCCAAACAGCATCCTTCAAGAATAACCATCAAACAACTTACCTACCCAGTGAGACAACTATATCCAGTTAAACTGTGATGCAACTACCGTCCTTTGCTGCTACAATATCAACAGAAAATACAACTCAAAAACAATCCTTTTTGCCCACACTGCAATGCAATCCTCACACATTCCATCATACTTACTCACCACATGCACCACACTGTCTTAACACAACACAGGCAGTCCTTCGACATAACTTCAACAAAAGACCTCTGGAAGCAACTGGTAAAGTTTATGATTTCTTGCAGTCCACTGGGTTCACAAAGAGGTGTGTTTCACGTTGTAAAAACAACAACAGCACAGATATGATGCAACATATGAGGTGCTACCCAAAAGTTCCCAAAATTTGACTAAATAAGGAAATTTTTTTTTTATCAAGTCCTAATTACCACCATCTCCTTCACAGTAGTCTCTTTGGGCATGCAGACATCGATCCCAGCGCTCCTCCCACGATCGAAAATGTTCTGTGAGCCCTTGAGAATCAGCTTATTCAAGACCTTCTGCAATTTTCACCTGGATCTCCTCAAAGCTGTCAAATCTTAGTCCTTTCAGCTGGAGTTTCATTTTCAGAGAGGAAAAAATCACAAGGGGGCCAAATCTGGTGAATACAGGGGGTGGGGGGGAGAACTGGCATGTTTTTATACCAAAAACTGCTGAACAACATGGGCTATGTGTTCGAGTGCATTGTCATGAAGCACTCATTTGTTTGTGTGGCACTGGTCTTGACGTTTTTGCCTCACATTACCAGACAAAATGCGTTTCCAAGTTCCATACGATAGGCTAACAAAACCGCAAACATTGTGGATTGACTTCCTGCAATCTTTGAGGATGGTTGAAAACTCTTGCCACATTGTCAGGAGTTGAACTGACAGAAGGGCAGCCAGAACATGCATCATCGTCAGTTGATGTTCATCCATTTTTAAAATGCGTAAACCAGTTGTAGGTTTGTGTAACCCCCAAAGCACTGCCACCAAATACTTGTTTTAACATTTAATGAGTTTCTGCCACGTTCTTCCCAAGTATCACAAAGAACTTGATGCACACACATTGCTCTTTCATGTCCTCCATTTTTAAGATCACATATGTAGCAAACGGGTCCACCGTGTACAATGTCACTTTACACACTAACAAACTTAGGCTGCACGCACTGCTACCTAGCATCCACCCACTGTACGACAAATGGTTTCTGCCTTGCTTTCAAATTTTGGGAACTTTTGGGTAGCACCTTGTACAAATCAATTACACAATGAAACTGTGATGCAGCTCAGTTCCACCTCATACACAGATATGGTACAATGTATGGTACATGTCAATTATACAAAGAACCTGTGATATTCATAACCTTGGTATAAAAGAGATGCTTTAATCTCTACTTAGACTTACTGCTACCATCTTTCTGCAGACATTCTGACTACTATGAATGAATGCAACAACTGACTAGGCTAGTAAATCACATATGCCCGTTGTTACATGATGTACCGTACTACAGGCATATTATAGCTTATACAGTTAAGATTCTGTTGTTGTTTACTCTCAGTCTGTCTGGCCAAACAGACCCATCAACCACAGGCTAGCAACTGCCTCCCATGCAGTGAACTAATGTTCTCTTGTGGCTGACAGTGCCTCACCATGGCAAGACACTGGGAAAAGAGTGGAGATTTGGTTTCTCGGTGGATGCCGTATTTGTGTCTCTCCACCCAGTTAACAGGGGCACCATAGTATGCTCCACTTCAACCCAAAATCTAGTTATATGGTTATCACCCAGTGTTGTAAATGGTCTAATGTATTACAAGAAACCTTTAGGTTTGTCACTCATGTACTGCCACCTGAAATGGTAAGAAAGTAATAAAAAGTGACAGAAAGGAGAGGGAGAAGCAGGAAGAGAGGAGGGCAAATGCAGATATAAAAAGGGGAAGGAAGAAGTAGGCAGCACTACATTTAAGTGTGTGGATTATGGTCTCCACCACCTACCATAAAGATGGTTAAGTACACAGTATATCTTGCAGGTGTTTGGTTTCAGACTGTAACAATACATCTTGATAATTAATACTGTTGTGTGGTATAAAAGGAAATCAACAAAGTACATTTCCACAAATATCAAGTCAGATAATTTATTATTGTTAGGAATGATCATAGTTTTAAGTACTGTACCAAGACAAGAGTGCCTTTTATCAATGCTATGGACTGGCATGCTTCCATCAGCTGGTGGTAGGCAAAATAATACCTAAATTATCCTAACCATCTTCAAGGGATCAGTATGCATACATTTGCTAGAAAAACTACATAAAGATGATACTGTTTGATTTTAATAGTTCTAAATGGCCAAACCCAAATTCCCATCTAAGAAGTGAGGAGGCAGAACCTAGAAACATGGAATGAGCAAAAGGAAGTAGGTGAACTATCAAACAGCATTCCCATTAAATTGAGTCACACAATTATTCACATATCCAAGCACTGAAAAATCTTGGTCCAACTCACTAGCAAAATTCTTCTGCACCTATTTCTTTGTATTCTTACATAAGTGAGAGGCATTATAATGGGGTACAACCCTTGCATTGCACATCTCAAAACATGCATGCATACTTCAACAATCCATATCTAACCATCTGATTCTTGGTCTCCCATGCCTCTTCTCACCTTCAAACTCACTCAAGTAAACCTTAAGCACATTCTCTTCTATCCTTTAATGTATCTGTAACTTCACCTTTCCATTTTCGGTTTTCCTTTCATCATTTTCACATCTGATTCACTCACACTACCAGTCTTTCAATCCATATGCATTCCATACACCAACACCACTTTTATACATTCTTCTTAGCCCTTTCCACACAGTGACATCTATCATACATTATTCTTCTTATTACTCGATGATCTGATTCAGCTTATTACCCGATGATCTGATTCAGATTGTTACTTGATGACCTGATTCAGCTAATTACTCGATGATCTGATTCAGCTTATTACTTGACTATCTGATTCAGCTTATCACTCGATGACCGATTCAGCTTATTACTCGATGATCTGATTCAGCTTATCACTTGATAACCTGATTCAGCTTTGGATGAGTTAGAAACAATTTCCATTAATTCCATCATCTCAATGATGTCCTAAATTATTATATTCCTGATACCACCAATTTCATATGGCTTCGGGAAAACCCTTATAAAAAAAAGGGGTTACCTGCACCTATCATGTATACAGTACCTCCACTCTGCTTATTCTACATACCACAGTGGTGGTAGGTGGTGGCGACCATCATCCACTCAATCAATATGGTACTGCCTGCTTCTTCCATCCCCTTTCTCATTCTATCTCAGTGTCTGCTCTGCTCTCTTCCTACATCTTCCCCTATCCTTCCAGTCAAAACCATTTACAGTGCTGGGTGATAACCATATAACCAAATTACAGGGTGGCATGAAACGTGTTATGCTGCCCCTGTTAACTGGGTGGAGACGTGAATGTGATATTCAACCAGGAACCAAACCTCCACACTATTCCCATGCCTCGCTGTGGGGAGGTGCTGTCAGCCAGGGAAGAACATCAGTTCACTGCACGGGACAATCCTACAGGGGTGGTTGGTTGCCTGCAGTTGATGGGTTTGCTCTGCCAGGCAGACTGGAGTTGATCATCATCATCACAATATTTACTTTGTCCACCTCTCTCTACAGGGAACCTCACATGCACCAGTAAAAAACTGAGTACTGTACTGATAAACTGATCCTAATGGCAAACTCTACCAGCCAGAAGCATACAAAAGTTACCTTGTTCAGCCTTGATAAGACGCTTGCCTGCCTCCAAAGTTACATAGGCTGTCCCATTAAGTACAATGTCGGTTATGGTCCTCCAGGCGTTGGCACTCAGTCTTTCTGATGGCTGAAAAATAATTGCAGTAAGCAATAATTATACATACTGTATATTGTGGTGTGGATGTGGATGTGATAGGAAGCGTTAGGAGAAACACACTGAGGTGGTTTGGCCATGTGGAGAGGATGGAGAGTGAGAGACTGACGAGATGAGTGTATGTGAGTGAGGTGGAGGGAGGGGAGAGGGAAGGGGAGGCCAAGGATGAGATGAAGGGATGGAGTGGAGATGTATATGAGAGAGGGAAGTGTGAGCTGGGAGCAGGGCAGTGAAATGGAGGGGGACAGGGGGACATGGAGGCGATTTGTTTGTGGTCACCCCTTATGGGATTAAGGCATCTGGCAATAGACAGACAGATAGA
>JAGKTI010021867.1:0-15533 GCA_018397915.1 Birgus latro | reverse complement strand
AGTGCACAAACATATACTGTATGTGCACAAGCATGCATGCACACACATTCGCACACAAGCATTCTCACTGACACTATTAATAGCCACCCACATATACAGATACACACACACACACACACACACACACACACACACACACACACACACACGAGTTGAATACGGGACATAGCAGACATGTTACTGCACTCTGTGCTCTGCTCAGCTGCATCAAATACAGTACCTAAGTGCATCTAAAAATGAATCAAGCTCGGTACTAAGCTAAATCACAGATGATTGTAGATCAAGCAAAAATTAAAAAGTGTAATCAAAAGAAAGTATATCAAATAATCAGAGCCCTAAGGAATTTGCGGCATCAGCAGACAGACAGACAGGCACCGCGTCAGGAAACAGACGAGCACTGGGTAAATTCCAACGCTGATATAACGGAGATGCTAAATTGTAAGTAGAAAGTATATTTCTATAAGATGGCATACTTTCAAGAAGTGCATCTAGGTAAGAGGAAGGGAAACAGTAAAAATCAAAATGATGGAACTGGTTACATTAAATAAATTAGCAAAGTGAATAAACTGGAGGAAACTTTCACACTGGAATTGGATGAAATAAGGAAATGTACCAACAAAAGGAAAAAAAATTGAGGAACTGGTAAAAGAACTGAACAGAAAAGATGCAACAATAGAAGAGCTACAAGCTGAAGTAGACATTCTGGGGGGGGGGAATGAATGAATGAATGAATGAATGAAATGGGAAATACAGTGGTCACCCATGAAAGTTCTGAAGGAGTACAATAATGATAAAGACATATTTAGACAAGCAGGTAATCTGCCTGAGCAAAGCAGAGACACTGATGAGAAGATAACTCAGGCAAATGAAATGATGAGAAACTACATAGAGGAAGTACAAAATATATGAGAAGAAGTAGCCAAAACAAGTCAAGACCTTAAAAACAAGGCTGGAGCAACAGACATGACAAGAGAGGTGAAAGACATCATAAGGAAGAACCCAAGGCTGATAAAGGAAACAGCTGGGATTAAAAAATCTATAGTCATTACAGGTAAAGACGAGGAAGAAATAAGGAATAGAATTACCAAAGATAACAAGGAGGTGGTAAATATAATGAACATACTGAAAGTAGTATCAGAGAAAATCTGTGTGAAAGATGCAGAGAGGAATTTCAAAGATTAGGGAAATATGACAGAAACAAGTCATGGCTCCAGAAAGTAACCTTCCAAAGTATGAACACTGTGGGACAGGTAAGAAAAAAATGCTAACAAACTTAAGGAATCAGAGGAGTACAAAGAAGTGTGGATAAAAAGATGCCTAACTCTAGAGGAATGGAGATTACTAAAGGAAAAGAGGGAAGAAGAAAAAGGAAAGAATGATGCAAGATCAGATGAAGAGAGCAGTAAATTTTTTTACAATGTAGTAGAATTGCAAAAAAAAAAAAAAAAAAAAAAAAAAAAAAAAAAAAAAAAAAAAAAAAGGCACATAAACATCAGGGACTAAATAAAAGCATGACAGTAGACTCAACCAATGTCAAATATGTGAACAATATCGCTAAGTTGATGTACTCAAATGAAGTTGGAATGGTATCCAAATTATTAGAGATAAAAGATTATATCATTGAAAGTGAGCTTCATATTACTTGTCTAACAGAAACAAAATTAACCCCAAGGATATCAAATGACTCTTTAAATTAGGATATTTGGCGGAGACAGAAATTAAAAAAAAAAGGGAGGAGGAGTTACGATACTAACAGAGAAAAGATTCCAAGTAAATGAGATAGAAATAGACATACTCTCAAAAGTAAAATTAGTTGCAGTAGAGATTAGTACATCAGAAGGGATAATAATTCTGGCAAATTTGTATATGCCACCCAAGACAAACACATGGGATAGATGTGAATATGATGACCTGGCAGAAAAGGCAATTCAGAGTTTAAGAAACCTGCTACACAGAATGGAAGAAAAATCAGAAAGAATTATACTAACAGGAGATTTTAACACAAATATGAGCTGGAACACTCTAGATGTAAAATGCCATGAAAGCTGTTGGGATCAAAAGCTCTGGGATCTTATACAGGCATTTTCTCAAACACAACATGTAAAGGAGAACACCAGAAAAAGAGGACGAGAAGACCCCTCATTATTAGATTTCATATTTACTAGGCAAGAAAGTGAAATTGACAATATAATCTGTCACCCCCCACTCTGCAAAAGCGACCATGCAGTATTACGATTACAGTTTCAGGATAGCGTCTGATATGGTCAGAGGTAATGGAAATTACAAAAAAGAGGCTAAACTACAAAAAAGGCAACTATCATGAACTAAAGATGTACTTAAGGATAGAGATGGGGAAAAGGAGCCAAAAGGACGAGATATAAATGTTATATATAAAAGTTTCTGTGAATTTTACGAAACAGGAGTCCATAATAATGTCCTATTGCACAAAGACATGAAAAGGATAAAGAACTGGTTTAATATTTCTTTCCTTCGACCTTTCCTCTTTCTTCTGCCAACGGGTGACTCTATACTCCCTCTTCTGTCTTTCTTTCCTTCATTCTTTTCTCTTCTTTCTACCTATGAGTGGCTCTACACTGAGTGACAAGCCAAATGGTTTCCTGTACACCAGGAAACCATTTACTACGCTGGGTGGTAACTATATAACCAAATTATGGCATCTGGTGGTTTAGTGGGTAATTAAGGTGCTCCAATCAGATTGAGCCTGTGTAGGTTTATATCCAAGGGGTGGTTGAGGTTTACTGCACATGTAATGCCACTCGGGGATAAGTGAGGCTGGTCACTCTCATGTTAAATGTCAGGACCAACTTGCCTGGCCCCAGGTTCCTATGCTCTTCTATGGGGTGACATAGGATTAGATGACAGACAGATAGAAAAATGCAAAAGAGAAAAGAGATTTGCTGTGGATCAGATACAGATGACATAAAAGTGAGAAAGCATACAACTACTACAAGAAGGCAAGAAATGATTATACATGGATAATGAGAGAAGCTCAAAGACAGTATGAGGAGGAAATTACAAATATCATATTTACTGGAGTGCAGAGCAACTCTTGAACCTCATAAAAAATGTCCAAAATTAGGGGTCGTCCTAAACACCTGGTATAAAATCCTAATCTCTACATCCTGTGGTTATGGGATCCATAGGCATGATAGGGAACATTCCCAAACACTCACCTTGACCCTTGTTTCCCTAAATATAGTTCATATACTATCAAAAACTGTTGAAATTACTAACCTCATCATCAGACACAACTTGTTTTCAAAGGCAAATTTTTATTTAAAAAAAAAATATCCCCATGGATACGGCCATGAGGACATAAGATGAATAACCTGCTCAGCCCACACCATGAACACCATCGTGTGTCTTGGTGGCAACTGGCTGGGTTGTTTACAAATTACATCCGAGTGCAGGGTTGCCGGATCTGAAGCCGGGCTCATTACCAACAGTGATAAACAACAGTGACATTGCTGTTATTCCTGGTGGATTAATTTCAGTCCTACAACCACTTGATGTATGTCTGAATAAACCATTCAAAGACCGCATCCTTGAGCAACAGAACGAGTGGATGATCTAAAGTAAAAAGTCGTATACCAGTGGTTGGAACGTGTGCTCCAGGTCTGGATGTGCTGTGTGATTTTATTATCAAGGCATGGAATGATAGTTCTGTGGAAACCATCAACTCTTTCAAGAAATGTGAAATATCCAATTCAGTGGATGGCACAGATGACATTTTGTGGGTGGATGAGTAAGAGGAAGCTGATGCTGAAGCTACACCTTTGAAATCAGAGTATGATCCTTACGACGAAGAACTGAAAATTTTAACCCAGGATGAAATTGATGAACTGATGTCAGATGTGGATGATACTGATTTTGAAGGTTTAATCAATGACAGTTGATGTAATGACTTTAATAAAATGTAACTTTCCTTTAACCTACTGCATAAAATTCATGGTAACATGATTTTAAGTTTTAATACAGTATGAATTTATACTTGAATATTAATGTATAATCCATTTTGACATCGGAGGTGGCACATGCAGCTTAGATAGCCTGTAAAACCCATAGAAGCTGGTTTAAAGTTAAACCTAACCAAAGGCTGTGTTGCTTAGCATCATGTTATTATTATCACTTAACTGGTCAGTGGGAAGAGTGATAAAGGACTGGGGTTACTGGGGCAGCAAGTCTAAAGAGTTGGGGCTCATCTTATGCACAGAGTATACCTGTAAACCCACATTCTGTATGAAAATATTGGGAGTAGTCTTATACACAGGTCGGCCTTATACACAGGCAAATACTGTATGGTAAAGGTACTGATCAGCCAAAGTTGTTTTATAGCTACATACGAAGCAAAGCAAAAGTTAAAGGAAAAAACAATCCATCATGAATGAGTGGAAAATCTGTATCAATGATGAAGGTATTTGTTAAGTACTAAACAAAAAATTCCAATCAGTTTTATTTAATTTATTTATTTATTTTTTTTAATGCAAGGAAGAAGGAACCAAAGGTCATGGGCCCGCAAACTGGGGAAGGCGGTGGCTCAATCGGTAGAGAGGTGGCCTAAAGTCCCGACAGACCCAGGTTCAAATCCCCGCTGGGGCAGGGAACAGTTTAAGGATTTGAATTTCATTAAATCAGGCTTTACTGATCTACCAGAAGACATGCCGACATGTCGTAAAAATACTCCCGCTAATGCCAATACACCAGTCCTGTATGAGACAGCCCTAGCATGTATTCAATATGGACGGTGGGTGTTAGCACCGAAGTGGTGACATGTAGAGGTGTATTGTATGTAAGAGGGCTGCTGGGCCTTAACAGCAGGCTGTTAAGCCTATGCCCAGAAGTTGGACACATTTAAAAAAAAAAAAAAACACTGTTCCTTCCAAGAAAAAACAAAAACAATACGAAAGAGAGCCAAACTCAAGATCCGTTCATTTCGAGATGCCTGGACACACTGCGTTTGAAAGACTGGAGATCATAAGAAGTAGGGAATACAGACAGAGGAAAATAGTTCCAGAGTTGACCTCTTGCATAAATGAAGGACTGGGAGTAACAGTTAACTTTTGCATTAGAGAGTTGGACAGAAAAGGAATGAGAGTTTGTTGCTAGATGAGTGTTATGTGCCCATCATACAGGTGGAGGGATGCAAGCAGACAGTTCAGAGGAACAGTGACCATTGAAGTAGCGACAGAAAAGAGATAAAGATGCAACAGTGCGGCGGAGAGATAGAGGTTGAAGGGAGTCAGTAAGAGGAGAAGAGTTAATGAGACTAAAAGCCTTTGACTGCACCCTATTGAGAATAGCTGTATGTGGGGACCCTCCCCACACATGAGAGTTGTACTCCACACAGTGGCGAATAAAACCCATGTATAAAGTCAACAACTATGCGGGGGTAAAGAAAGTTCGGAGTCGGCTTAGCATACCTATTCTCTTGGAAGCAGATTTCACAAGAGAGGAAATATGTTCTTTCCAAGATAAATCCCGAGTGAATGTAACTCCAAGCATGTTCAACGATGATAAAGAACCAAGCTGGACATTATTAAACATTAGTGGGTACTCCTGTGGAAGATTTTGTTGGGTTGATAGGTGTAAGAACTGAATCTTTGATGCATTAAAAACAAGATTATTGTTACCCCAGTCAGAGATATGAGCCAAGTCAGACATTAGGTGTGCCACAGACTCATCCCGTTTGTTGAAGTAAATGCTGAGACGGACGTTGCGGTAACTAAAGAAAGCAGATTTGCGAGACATGAAAACAAACAATCAAGCCCACATACGTTAACAAATATACGTATAACAAAACAAGAGGTCCAGGAAAAGATGAGGAACTTAGACAAGAGAAAAGCCAATAGCCCTGACGAGACTTCGAGTTGGGTATTACAGGAATGTGCAACAGAGCTAAGCAATCCATTGCATTTAATATTCAGAGCCCTTAAGAAATGGAAAATTACCTAATATTTAGAAGGAAGCACACTTTGTGCCCCTTTTCAAGAAAGGAAACAGACAAAATCCACTTAACTACCAACTGGTATCAGTGACCATCATCGTAAGCAAGACGTTAGAAAAAATGATGCAAAGAATCTGGGCAAATCACCTGGAAAAACACAATATGATAACTGAGACACAATTTGGTTTTAAAAAGGGAAATTCATGTGTTACTAACCTATTCAGTTACTATGACAGAGCTGCAGAAATAATACAGAAGAGAGATGGCTGGGCAAAGAGCATATATTTGGATTTCAAGAAGGCATATGACAGAGTACCACATGTAAGACTTTTATGGAAACTGTACCATCAAGGAAGAATCCAAGGTAATCTGTTCGACTGGATGCAAGATTTTCTCAGTACAGTAAGCTCTCACATTATGACTAAATACTGTCCCTAGAATGTCCCACTATATGAGATTTTATAGTTATAGGGCCATATGTTTACATGTTAAACAAGATTCATGGTACCCAAGCCAGCCGTAAGTTCATCTTTTGGGACAATTGTCTGGGATTTTTCCCAAGACATTTACCTACCTAACAATGACTTCATTACATACAAACACTGGAGAATTCCTCCCCTTGAATTGAATGGTTGTGGGCTTCCTGGGGGGAGGGGAAGTGGGGTTCTGAGGCATGGCAGGACTCCTACTGGTCCCAAGGTGGCCAAAACAGAGAGCAAAGATGACATAAAGAATGAATGAAGCCAGAGCAAGGGGAAAAGGTAAGCTCAAGTGGGGCAGGAATGCTCAGTGGACCATGATGGAACCCCACGCAGACATGTGACAGCCATACGTCACTAGCTAATGCAACCCATGCTATGACTATTGCTGTCCACGTTATATCTGTTCCCATAGCGTTATAACCAATTTTTTCACATAATGACTGTTTAATCCCTAACTTGTGGCCTCAGGCCATGTAATCCCTGGCCTCAAAAATTGCTTTTTGTGTTATAAGAGATTCATGCACTCAGATCACGCATTGAGAGCTGACTGTAAAAGGGAAATGAAAACAGTGCTAAGGGGAAATTACTCTTCACAGAGGGAAGTGACAAGTCGAGCTCCACAGGGATTGATGCTGGCACCAATTATGTTTTTTGTATTGTACAGGTGCTTGAGAGTGCGAAAGTGGATATATGTGGAATATGTGGATATGTGGAATAACTGAAACTAAATGGCGAGGTGAGAGTGTGAGAGAATGGGAATATGGGTGGGGTATATGCGCAGGAGTGGGTGAGAATGAGAGGGCGAAAGAGGGAGTGTGTATTGTTGTGAGCAACAGGTGGAAGGAGAATGTAAGAGAGTATGGATCAGTTGGGTCAAGGATTGTGTGGGTAAGAGTGAAAGTTGGACTACAAATGTGGGCAATTGTGTGCGTGTATGCGCCAACGCAAGATCATGTAAGTAGAGTGAGAGAAGAGTTTTGGACAAATGTGGAAGCCTGCTTGGAAAAGTTTGAAAGGAATGAGAGAGTGTTTCTGATTGGAGATATGAATGGAAAAGTGGGGAATGAGAAGGTGGATGGAGTGGTTGCTGAGTGGGGTGTGCCTGCAGAGATGGATAAGAATGGCAGTGATTTAGTGGACATTTGTGCTGGGAGGGTGTTGGTGGTAGTTAATACCCTCTTCAGGCACAAAATGATCCATAGGTATACATGGCGAGTGGTGAGAAGAGAGGACCGGGGAATGAATGAACGGAAGGCAATGATTGACTATGTGTGTGTGGATGAAAGGATGAGAAGATGTATAATGGATGCAAGAGTATATGGTGGTTGGGGGAGTGGACTTTCTGACCACCATTTGGTGGTGGCCAGAATCAGAGTCCAAACAAGATGGAGGAAGAGAAGAAGGGAAAGACAGGAGGAAGTAATTGTTACAAGGAGGGTAGAGAAGTTACAAGAGGATGGAATAAAGGCTGAATATAGAAGGGAAGTGGAGGAGCGATTGGGAAAATATAGATTGGAGCAGATGGGGGACGTGGAGGGTGTGTGCAAGGTATTCACAGAAGAAATCTGTGCAGCATGTGAGGTGGTGTGTGGGGTGAAGAGAAGACGAAAGGGAGTTCAGGGAACAGCATGGTGGACTGAAGAGGTGAGAGAGGCTGTGGCACAAAAGAAGAAAGCATATAATGAGTGGATGAGGAACAGGGGCGACGAAGAAGCTGAGAGACGGACGAGAGAGTTATATGTAGTGAGGAGGAGAGAGGTGAAAAGATTAGTAAGAGAGAGTAAGAAGAGAGTGGATGAGGANTTTGGAAGGAATTTGAGTGCAAAGTGGAGGGAATGTAAGAAAATGTTCTGGAAGGAGGTAAAGAGAGCTAGACAGGGTGCCAACGAAGTCAGTGGGGGTGTGAAAGATAAAAATGGTAGATTACTAGTGGAGAAGGGAGAAAAAGTAAACAGATGGAGAGAACACTTTAATGAACTGTTGAACATAGAGAATGAAAGTAATGCAAGTATAAGTGGCTGGGGAATGGCAGGGAGAAGGAGGGTTGTGAGAAGAGAGGAAGAAATCACCAGGATGGAAGTGGTGGAAGCAATGAAGAAAGTTAAAATGGGGAAAGCCCCAGGAATTGATGGAGTGTGTGGTGAAATGCTGAAGCATGGGGGAGAGATAGTAATAGAATGGATGTGGAAGGTGTGCAGATTGGCTTGGGAGGAGGGTAGAGTCCCGGAGGATTGGAAGTCAGGTATAATTATTCCTCTGTACAAAGGAAAAGGGGAAAAAGCAGTGTGTGGTAATCATAGGGGCATTTGCCTTCTCAGTGTAATAGGAAAAATATATGGTAGGATACTTATTGACAGAGTTAGGGAAATTACTGAGGAATTAGTTGGAGAAGAACAAGGAGGTTTTAGGAAGGGAAGAGGTTGTGTAGACCAGATATTCATTCTTAGATCCGTAGTGGAAAAGTTTCTAGAGAAGGGCAAGAAGTTGTATGCAGCCTTCATGGATCTGGAGAAAGCATATGACAGGGTGGATAGACAAGGTTTGTGGAAGGTATTAAGAATATATGGAGTGGATGGGAAGTTGTTGAAGGCAGTGAAGAGTATGTATGAGGGTGCTAAGGCTGCAGTGCGTGTGGATGGCAAACTGAGTGAATCTTTCCATTTGAAGGTTGGATTGAAACAAGGATGTGTCATGTCTCCATGGTTGTTCAATCTGTATATGGATGGGGTTATAAAAGAGATACAAGGTCGGGCAGTGGATGTTGGAGTGGCCCTAGTGAGAGAGGGCAGTGTGTGGAAACTCCCTGTACTGTTGTTTGCAGATGATACTGTGTTGTTGAGCGAAGACGAAGGGGAGCTGCAAGGCTTGGTAGATGAGTTTGGGAGAGTGTGTAAGAAACGGAATCTAAAGGTGAATGTGGGGAAGAGTAAAGTGATGGTCTTCGAGAGAAGTGAAGCCAGTGAGTGTACAGTGAGATTGGATGGGAAGGATATGGAGAATGTGAGTGAATTTAAGTACTTGGGCAGTGTGATGAGTAAGGATGGTAGTCTGGAGGGTGAAGTGCTCGAAAGGGTACAGCAGGGAAGGAAGGTTGCTGGTTCGTTGAAAGCAGTGATAAGAAATAGGGAGGTGAGCATGGAAGTGAAAAAGTTGTTACATGGCAGTATTGTGATACCAACTCTGACATATGGAAGTGAAGCTTGGACCCTGTTGGAAGGACAGAAGTCAAGAGTGAGAGCAGTGGAAATGAGTTATTTGAGAGGAGCATGTGGAGTCACATGGAGAGACAGACTAACAAATGAGGAAGTGAAGGAGCGTTGTGGTGTGGTTGAGGACGTGATGGGAAGCGTTAGGAGAAACACGTTAAGGTGGTTTGGGCATGTGGAGAGGATGGAGAGTGAAAGACTGACGAGGAGAGTGTATGTGAGTGAGGTGGAGGAGGCGAGAGGGAGGGGGAGGCCGAGGATGAGATGGAGGGATGGAGTGGAGAGGTACATGAGAGAGGGGTGTGTGAGTTGGGAGCGTGGTAGTGAAATGACAGGGGACAGAGTGACATGGAGGCGATTTGTTTGTGGCCACCCCGTGCGGGATTGAGGCGTCTGGCAATAGATAGATAGAAATATCTATAACAATGTGACAGTCTAAGCTAAGAATTTACAGTTGCTCTGAAGAAAGATCACAGTGATTGTACTTGAGGCTGAATGTTCCCTGCTGAAGAGTGATACGGTGTGATTTGTTAGCAAGTTTGTCGCCACATTTCATTCTCATGGTACAGTAGAACCACATCTACCAGAGTCAATGGTAGCCATCTAACTGCAAGCAGTACTATCCAAATATCTCCTGCATACTGTCTGAGGTGTTTCAAAGAGGTGTGAGTAGGACTCCATACAGCATTGGAAAAGTTTTCAAGATCCCACTGTCTACTACCATATTCAGGATGCATGCTGCCTCATACCATGTACTGCACTAAAGGACAGGAGATAGTGGCAATGAGCTACCTTATTCTTATTCTTGTCTCCAGAAAATTACTCCAAACCTAATAATTCCAATATATAAATTCTGGGTTACTGTATGTGCATATTGTTTGGCATGTCAGAGGGAGCCAGGATTCTAGGTGTTCTGACATCTTAATGTCTATCTATGTCCTCACTGAAAATGCTGTTAGGAGGTCTCCCATTATTGTAGTTAGACCTTTTTTGTTTCTGAGGTCCTACCACACCCCATCTTCTGAGAAGGAAAAATGGTCAAGATGGTGATTATGAAACTTTAACATGCTTATGTGTAATAAATAATGAAACCTGAACTTATACTTCCCGACTGCCAGACAAAAAATAATTCAGGAAAGGCAACATTAGCTGTTTGTGGTCAGCAGTCCCCAATATGCACTTCAATCATGAAGAAAAAAAGAACAGGGGCTGAAGCTATGAAGGTCTTCACATGAAACAAGACAATCCCAAAGTGGTGTGTTATTAATTATACCAATGCCAACCTCCCTACTATTAAAATTAGTACTGTTTCCCAATATGGGGAGTTGCTTATCTGAGGTTGACAGGTCAGTCTAGCCAGGCAAAATGAGGCTGAGCAACAAGAACAAGTATTCACAGTACAAAATTAGCTGCTGCTATATTGCTGATCACAAAAACTACTGGCAGTTCAATCAACATTATTTAAAAAGTTACCATCTTTTCCTCTGTCAGCTACGATGAACAATAACTTTCAGAAGTACATGAACAAAAATTCAAGAGTAGGAAAAGTGAAATGGACTTGATGGGAGAATGTATGTGGTAAGGTAGATACAATGAGAAATAAAGCAGATGCAATGAGAAAGGTGTGGAGTGGGGAAGTCTGTTGATAACAAGGTTAATGAGGAGTCTCTCATACAATGAATATACATCCTAACCTCTTCCCACCAATGGATGAAGTGAGGCAAGACCTAGAAAGCAAGGAAAAAAAGTCCAGAGATGGCTAGAATAAAATATGACAAACTACCAATGAAGCAGTATTAAAAAAAAAAAAATAAAAAAATAAAAAATGGATTAATTTAAAAATTTTAAAAAAATAAAAATAAAAAAATAAAAAATGGATTAATTTAAAACTTACTCACCTGTACATGTAACCTTCCCAGAGGACCAAATCGAGGCAGTGGTGGGAGGATGTCGCAACTTCATTGTCAGCACCTAAAAATAACAAGAAAATTACATACTGGTCCATCCATCCATCCATCAACCAATCCTACATTGCCCCACGAGGAGCGCAGAAGCCCGGGGCTAGGCAAGTTGGTCCTGACATTTTAGATAAGAGTACTAACATTAAAATTCTCAACAACTAAATTCATACTCCAACCTCTTTTTCATTCCCAAGGATAAAGTGATGTAGAGTCCAAAGAGCAAGAAAAACATTTCAGAGGGAAAAACAATCAAGAGTATACCCAATTACATCATTCAAGCCCCTAACATCTACCCCATGGATATAACCATCCAGATTTACACACGTACACTACCAGTCATCTACAGTCGACCAAATAACAACTACATTACCAGGTAAAACAAGAGTGTCAAACCCATCATACACTTCTCTCTACAAAATTTCCTCAACCAGTTCAATCCCTGTCAACTCCCTTGCCTCATCAGCCTCAATACCTCGTTTTCTCACACTCATTAGCCATATCTATCCATCATCTTGGCCTGTCATGCCTCCTCCCATCTTCAAACTCACTCAGATACACCCTTTTCACTGCCCTAGTTATGCTCATTCATTCTGTCTAACTTTACATTAGGAGTACTGTAACTATACATGTAAATCTATAATATCTACTTGAACTACTAGTGAAAACAAGGATGAAATTACATCACAATATAAAAATGAAAACATAACAGAACTGCTGACTCATGTTTTAAGTGAAGAACTACCATGAGCTACTTAAGGTCAGTCCTCACTAAGCCAAGAATGTGTTACAAAATACAGGTACTACAAAACTTTTATACAACTGGTGCTGTAAACTGGGGGAAACTGACATAACAGCATTAAAAGGGAAAAACAAATATGACTACTGTATTTTTGGAATTTACTTGGGGAATATTGATAAAAAGGGGAGGAGGGATAACCAAAAGCAATATATAATGATGATTTACTGTACATTTACCACCTGTGGCAGCATGGGCACCACTAAAGTATGGGCACCACTAAAGTATGGGCACCACTAAAGTATATCAGATATGTGTGTAATGAGTTCAATTACTAAATTTGTTGCATATGAAAGTTTTTCAGGATTATTTTCCTATTAGAAACAGTAGCATTGCTCTTGGTAAACAGGAGTCAGTACATGGTTATTTTGACCTTTCTGATATTAACCAATACTCCTGAAGAGGGCTCAACTGCTTTATCATTTACTTGAAGTAAGCACTCTAACCCACTAGACCAGAGAAGCTGGTCTCTCTTGTTCCCCAACTAGCTAGACCAGAGAAGCTAGTCTCTCTTGTTCCCCTGCTAACTGATAGGGTGGCTTCATGAGAGAGTTGGCAACTGGTGTCATCATCAAATGCCATCACCATACTGATTTCACAGCAACTAGTGCTGTAACTGATACAATTTGCTGAACCGATATATCACTGATGTTTTTTTAATACCGAACCGATACTGATATTTACTGTCGATATTGGGATATCGGATATAGATGGAAAAACATTAAATGACTTTTAGTGAAGATTTCGTTCATTCTTTTACCTGATTCAGTGTGAATGCATTATGTTGCCTTGATTCTGTACTGCAGCTTAATAAAGTCTTACTGAAAACCATTAAAGGTTCAGAATAATAAATGGGTGACTGGGAAAGGAGAAAAGGAAAAGACTGAAAAGAACTGAAGGCCAAAAGGAACAAGTTAAATGAGGTATACTATGTGGTGTGTAAGAGTGGGTTTATGTACATAAATAGTGTATACACATCTGCATCCATTACTTATTATACAGTATTCTTTGTTTAGTTGTAATACAATAATCCCTCATTTATCCGGAAATAATAGAGCCAAAGGCATGTCCGGGTAGTGGCAACTTCCGGATAATGAACACTATTCCCCTACCATACCCAGAACCAACCTATATCGTTCAGGACTGTGGAGACAAACCCACTGTGTGCCTCAGCGTAGAAGGCAATGACATTGGTAGGCGTAAGAGTTAGGTACTATGGCAGCAGTACAAGGTGATATTAGAGAAGGTTAGGAAGAGGGGAGGGACCCCTGTAGTAATCGATGTTCTGCCTAGAAGGCGGGTTGGGAGGGAATGGTTGAGCAGGGCGATAGGTTTTTAACTGCCGCCTTGAAAAGTATTGCAATGATAATGCAATACCTTTCATTGACAGCTGGGACCGGTTTTATGGACAGAGTGCCATGTATTGTTGGGATGGGACTCATCTGAGTAGGCAGGGAGTTACTGTTTTAGCTGGAATGATAGATAGGAAGTTAGGGAGGTTTTTTCGAGATTGAGAATTAGTTGTACAGGAAGTTGCAGCAACTACACTCAGAAATCAATATCATCAGGTTTGGACAGATGCATCAAGACATGCAAAAGTGTAGAAACATCCACTCAGGCACCTCAAAATGAGCAGACGATGATAGAGGACAGAACAAGCGATGACAGAATGGCGAGGAGTGATAGTACAAAAAATTGTTGTATTAGTAAAGAGTTTCCCTGTTATTGACAAAATAAAAAATCAGTCCCAAGGTAGAGGTAATAATCTGAAAGTGTACTACACAAACAGCAGGAGTTTACGTAATAAAATGGATGAACCGAGAGCTTTAATTTGTACAGAGAAAATAGACATTGCCATTATTAGTGAAACTTGGATGAATACAGACACTCGAGAATTTTTAGCAGAATATCAAATAAAAGGCTATAATATTTTTGTGTCAAAGCGTCTGGGAAGAAAGGGGGACGGGGTAGCTATTTATGTAAAGGATTCATTTAATAGTTACAATAAAGCAGACATTAAAGTAAATAGGGACACCGAAAGTGTCTGGGCTGAAATCAGTAACAACAGGGAGAAATTAGTCTTAGGAGCCATTTACAGATCTCCAAAATTAAGTACAGCAGAGAGTAAATATCTTTGGGAGGAAATTAGGAAAGCGTCACAGTCCAGCTTAGTAATAATTGTAGGGGATTTTAATCTGCCAAGGATAGATTGGCGAAATTAGACAGGGGATGCAGAGTCAGAGGAATTTCTAGAGCTTGTACATGATAATTTCCTTTATCAGAACATCAGGGAGCCTACCAGAGGTAAAAATATACTAGATTTGGTTTTAGCTAATGAAGAAAATGTCGTTAGTGATATAGAGGTTGGTGGACGACTTGGTAAAAGCGATCGTGAAGAAATTAAGTTTAAATTCAATTGGGACGTCTGTTCCACCGAAAATACCTCCACCGTTCCTAATTTTCGTCTAGGAGATTTCAATGGATTAAGAGCTTATTTTAGAACGATATTCCACAGGGAGAATAGCTATTTTGGGGAGTGCCAGGTCAGTGGGGAACCCCAGGTCATAGGACAGGAAACAGGTGGGAATGTGCGCCATATCCCTGGGGAAGGTCAAGTGACAGGTGGGGGGGTTAACTCTCGTTCGGCCAGTGAGAAATATAACCAGTTAGTAAATATAATACAAGGAGGCCAAGATAGATATATTCCTTCAAAACCGTTTAGAATGAATAATTCGGAACCGAGATGGTTAAACAACTGATTAAAATCTCTCATAAGCCAAAAGAAAGGAATATATAGAAAAATAAAACGCGGAGAGAAACTTACGTAACCGGTACGCGATTTTAAATAGAGAAGTAAAGAGGAAGATACGGAAGGCAAAGAGGAATTATGAAATTAAGGTTGCTTGTGAATCGAAAGAAAACCCCAAGGGTTTATATCAAATGTACCGGATGAAAAATAAAGATAGGATAGGGCCACTCAGAACAGAATCAGGTGACATTACCAGTGAAGATAAAGAAATGTACTCCATCCTAAATAATTATTTCATATCAGTATTCACCAAGGAAAATCTAGACCTGGTCCCTCAAGCAGCAAATATATACGACAATAATACGGAAAATATT
>JAGKTI010021866.1:0-13989 GCA_018397915.1 Birgus latro | reverse complement strand
AGAGAGAGAAAGAGAGAGAGAGAGAGAGAGAGAGAGAGAGAATGATACTGGTAATGAAAGGTAAAAAATGAAGCATCTCAGCTACGTATGTCTTTTTCTACTTCTGATTCTATATTTACAATCACTAATAATATTTTACACCTCTAAGGTTTCGAATTAGTGATACACATAATTTCTCCCTTTCACAAACCAAGTTAAATAGACTGAGAGAAAAAGACGATATTAGTTAGAATTTTATTAGTTCACACACGTTGGAATGCACGAACAAAAAATAAAAATACATGGTGTTCCATATATAACGCCCCTCTCCACCGGGCGATTTCTTGTGTGTTGGGGGAACTGTTCACTCGTCGCTATCAATGTCCATTCTGCAGCATTTATTCATTTCCTACTCCCAGTGCAACACCAACAACACGGTCAGTATTTTCAATGTCTATCTTACATTGTTTGTTCATTTCCTACTCCCACTGCCACACTCACACCCACATCAGCTGACTGAGCCGTCCCCGTAACGCATAGGTTACACTACTTGGGTTTCTAATGCAGACTATTTACGAACCACTCAATAGAAATAAGCGATAACATTGGCCACGTCGTTCCTCCTAATCCGTTCAATGCTATGACTCGTTTTTAACCTAATTCTCGTTGCTACCAGACGATTTTTCGACCTAGAAGGGTTAGGTATAGCAATAATTAACCACCTTCACTACCAGAGCGGCAAACCTATGTTGAATAAAATCGTCCCAAAGTCATCATCATCATCCAGAACCTAAATCCCAACTACTGATAGGGTGAGGCAGTGTCCAGACAGCATAAAAAAAAATCTGATAAAAGGATAAACTAACCAAAGCGTTGCTCATCATCATCATCATCATCCAGACCTCTTTTCCCACCTAAGGACAGGGTAAGGTACGGTCCAGAGAGCAGTTAAATAAAATTCTGATAGGAGAAATTAACCAGGAGTTTGCCAAGATAAATAGGCCACACACTCATTCACTCAGCATTCAAGCCACCGGAATCCTGACTTCGACCCACTGGTATATACTCGTACTTCAATCCACCGACGTATTTTAATTATATTCTTGGTGACTTTAAAGGATTATACTCAACAAAGGAGAGACTTTTTCCGACCAAAGGGATTTCCTACTATGACTTTATTATCTCCCCTCACTGGCGCTGGAGAGGGATATCTTCACGTGGTGGCACCGGTATAGCCAGGTGGTGGAGCTGCCTGGTTATGCAAACGTCCCTCATTCCCCTCCCTAACCCCCGACAGGACGATGGTGGGCTGCCAAATGTCCCTCATTCCCCTCTCTAACCCCTGACAGGATGATTGTGGACTGCCAAAGGTCCCTCAATCCCCTCCCTAACGCCCAGCAGGACGATGGTGGACTGTCACTTAACCTTCATTACTGGGTTCACGCTTAGATGAGCCTCGGGTTGCAACTGCTATTACGACTATCCCTCTCACAACTAGACATCCCTCCTTGGGTGAGTAAAATCGTGTGGCTGTAGACTGATTCAAATGGAAAATGAGTCGCTGGCTTGTAGGAGTTAAGGATTACCTGAGCCTCATAAACCCACGAAAAAATGGTCTGTGAATGTGAAGGGGAGGAGGTGGAATGGAGGAGGAGGGGTAAGGTATGAGACAGGGGGAAGAGATAGGGGAGGAGGGAGTACGTGGAGGAAGAAAGAGAGGGAGAGAAGGGGGAGATGGAGAGTTAGGGGAAGAGGAGGTGGAGTGGGGAGAAAGGAGTAGGAGAGAGAGGGAGGAAGGAAAGGGGGGGGTGTGGGGATGGAGGCAGATGGATGGTATTGGTAGGGGTGACAGTAGGTATGGGATGTGGTAGTGATTGGTGGGTGTTGATGTGGTAGGGTGTGGGTGAGGTGGAGGTGGAGTGAAAGAAAGGAAAGGAGGAGAAGAGGGAAAGGGGGGGGGGGGGAAAAGGGAGAGGACGAGTGGGGGGGGGAGGGGAGATGCTTGTGAGTGTTGGAGTGGATGTGGAAGTCGATGTGGATGAGAGAAAGAGAAGAAAAAGGGAACATGGGGAAAAAGGAAGATGAAAAAGGGAAGGGTGAAGGGAGGGAGAGGGCAGACGCATGTGAGTGTTGGTGTGGATGCGAAGGAGGGGAAGAGTAGAAAGGGAGAGGAGGAGGAAAGAGGCGAATGAAAAAGAAGAAGAGGGAACGGAAAGGGGAGATTGCCGTGAGTGTAGGTGTGGATATTGATGTCGATGAGGCTGGTAGCTGGTGTAGTCTAGTATTCCACGTCATATCTCACACCCATCTGTGTAGTTATCTGTTCCATTATCTCCGCCAGTAAGAGGCTCTCCTTCAGGGGCATCTTAGGGCTCTCACTCTCACCTGGGGGAGGCAGAATGCTCGTATCATTAAAATTGTTAGTAGGCTATACTGACATAATTTTGGTGAGCTAGTTTGTTTTCATCTGACGGAACTAGGTCACTCCCATAACTCGAATAGTAAACAGTGGTAGTGATGATTCGCCTTGGTTACTACTCAAATCAGCTCTCCAGTATAACGACGCTTGCCCATAAAGTGAGCTGACTAGGGGTATGGATTTTCGTCAGGTGGAAACAGACTATAGTGATTTATTTCTCTTCATTTTATTTTGTGTTCATATTGCGCTAACTTTCATAATGGTGCAAAGAAACGGATAATTTTATAATCATATATGAGCCGCTGTATCTGCGTTTGCTATGTTGTATGTCTTATTCCTTGGCCTTCAGCGACGACACACACAACACACATGCACTGACCGGCAAGTAGGCATCGTCGCACCTCACTGGCCTCGTACATAAGACCCTGGGCGTTGGGGTAGTTAAACTGTCGCCCGTAGTCAGGAATTAGCGACACGAACTTGCCCGAGGGAGACTCCAGCGATTCAGGGCTGTTGCTTGAACTGCATAGCTGAGTGTGTGTGTGTATACTTCTTTGTGTGTGTGTGTGTGTGTGTGTGTGTGTGTGTGTGAGCCCTCCTGAATTAAAACAGAGCCCCCAAACTAACCTGCCTTGATGATGATGAGGATAACAAGTAGACAGGACCCTGAGAGTGCATACCTCTGCCAGCGTCTACACCAGACAACTCAGATCACAACCAAAATTCAATCAGTTTTCCTTGAGCCATGACCCATATATCCACAAAATTTCATTGAAGTCCATCAATAATGTTTTGAGATATCTTGTAGACAAACAAACAGAAAATAGTCTTGAACCGGGATTCGAAAACAGACCACCACCAAAATTTAATTAAGTCATCCTTGGCCCACGACCCACATATTCACAAAATTTCACTGCAATCCATCGATAAATTTTTTACATATCTTGTGGACAAAGAGACAAACAGGAATGAATACATAAGCTCCAAACTTGCGCTTGTAGAGGTAATGACGATGCCGCTGATACCCTTACCTTAATGGTGCCTTTGGTGCCAACGACGATACTTTCATTAGGCAGGAGGCAGCGAATGGAGGAGCTGAGGGCGGCAACTCGGCCCTTAGAGTACACCAGGGTGGTGCTGGTAGTCTCGTCCACATTCTGAAGAGGAAGAAAGAGAACTAGAAAGAGGAAGGGAGAGGGTTAGAAAGAGGAAGACATGAGGGAGGGAGAGGGTTAGAAAAAGGAGAGGAAGAGGTGGATAGAGAGAAAGTCAAGGATTTCAAAAATTGTTTGTTTTCAAACCATCATATCTCAGNTGTGTGTGCGTGTGTGTGTGTGTGTGTGTGTGTGTGTGTGTGGTCATGAATTAAAACAGAGCCCCCAAACTAACCTGTTTTAATGATTAGAATAACAAGTAGACAGCACTCAGAGTGCCGTGTCTCTGCCAACATCTACACCAGACAACTCAGATTGCAACCAAAATTTCATAAATTTTTCTTGAGCCATCTACAAATTTCACTGAAGTACATCAGTAATGTTTTGAGATACAAAACAAACAAAAAATGGTCCTTAACCGGGATTCGAACTCAGACCACCACCAAAATTTTATCAACTCATCACTGGCCCATGACCCACATATCCACAAATTTGACTGAAATCCATCAATCTTGTGGACAAATAGCCAAACAGGGATGAATACATTAGCTCCTCCTACTTGCGCTGGCAGAGGCATTGACGATGTCGCTGATACTCTTACCTTAATGGTGCCTTTGGTGCCAACGACGATACTTTCATTAGGCAGGAGGCAGCGAATGGAGGAGCTGAGGGTGGCAACTCGGCCCTTAGAGTACACCAGGGTGGTGCTGGTAGTCTCGTCCACATTCTGAAGAGGAAGAAAGAGAACTAGAAAGAGGAAGGGGGAGGGTTAGAAAGAGGAAGACATGAGGGAGGGAGAGGGTTAGAAAAAGGAGAGGAAGAGGTGGATAGAGAGAAAGTCAAGGATTTCAAAAATTGTTTGTTTTCAAACCATCATATCTCAGCAACTACACCACCTAGTTCGTTCACTGAAATACCAAACTCTCATCAGTCCTTTGCCTCTCCAGTGGAAATGTCCCAAGGTGTGTAGGCGGATGTGTTGTGGAGCACGGAAGTGAAGAAGAGAGAATACTTTTGGAGTTGCAGCAAGGGTACGTCCCAGTGAGTGCACGAATCTGTGGATAGAGAAGGTTGTCTGCGCAGACCTGGGCGGGCTGGGGATGCCCTGCTCTCACTCCCTCGTGCTCTACTAGAATTCCCCAAGTGTCTTACGTATAATGCACTGATTTGTCTACATTCTTACTTCACTACAGGACTGGCACTCATTTCTAAATGGTTATTTTGGTAATAACACTTGAGTTCTGTATGAAGTTTTCCTTATCTTCTAAATAGCTTAAGAATATTGCCCTTATTTTTCTAAAATCATACTTCACTACGTGAATGTCTGTCCATACTTTTGTAATATCATTTATTCTATACACTGAAAATTTCCTGGTTTTTCTGTCACTTGCTTTTCAATTTTACAATTTATTTTTCCATTTTTGTGTACAGATATACACTACATATACATCCCCACACAGCAGTACCTCACGTCGATGTGGTACTAGGGTGAAATTCTCTGCAAAGTACCAGGCTTTGGTGATGTGGGTGGTGGTGTGACGGTGGTGAGGCTTAGGTGAAATGAAGGAGGCTGGACAGCCGTAATATGGCCTTTGTTTTGCGTGTGACTTCTGGCCGCCTGACCTCATCCTCAGACTCAGACGCCTCAGAGGACTCCCTCGAGTCACTGGAAGGGTAGAGGATGTCCTTGGGTTCTGGTGGGTCATTAGGGTCACTCTTGAATGATGGTATGAAGCTATGAAAGGAGGTACAGGAGGGCGCGCAGGGCACGTCACTCTTCCTGTGGTAATTTCTGTTCTTAGGCGTCATCTCATTCGACAATGAGGACACTGTCACCTCCAGTTGCCTCCTGACTGCACTCTTACTCAGTCCCTTCCTTGCGTGAATGGGCAGCTTGGAAGGGGTGGAGGTGGCAGGGGTCGAGCTGGCGGTGGCAGCGGGGGTGGAGGCGAGTGAATCGGAAGATGCATAATAAAAAATATTATTGCTAACCCTTCCACGGTGCATGGTAGATTGCCAGTGCCATCTGCCTGTCACCACCATGCTTGCGTGATGCAGTGGTGACAAAAGGAAACGGAGGTCACTTTAAACCCAAGTACCTCATTTCCAGTAGCTAATGCCGCCAGCCATACAAAAAAAAAAAAAAAAAAAATTGGAAATCAAGAGGATCCATACAATGAAGAAACATTAAGAGAATCAGGAAAAGAATTCAAGGGAGGAATGAAAGAGTTAGTCACAAAGAGAATTACAAAAAGGTTAGTCACTATGGTGAGGGTAAGAGAGTTTGAGCCACAAATATGAGGGTAAGAGAGTTTGAGCCACGAAGATGAGGGTAAGAGGGTTTTAGAGCCATAAAGAGGAGGATGGGAGAGTTAGAGCCACAAAGAGGAGGGTTAGAGGGATAGAACCACAAAGGGGAGGGTAAGAGGGTTAGAGCCACAGAAAGAATGGTAAGAAGGTTAGAGCCACAACGAAGAGAGTAAGAGGGTTAGAGGAACAAAGACAATGGAAGAGGGGTCACAGAGAGGAAGGAAACAGTGTAAGTCATAAAATACATTAGAGCAAGCAGAAGGTAAAAGAACACAGTGGCTGAAGAAGAGACAGCATATGGAGGAGTAAAGATTCTCACATGCTAGGGTGGCGCTAGATATGTTTTACTGAACTTGACGTAGGTTTCTGTCCTTTTGATGCTTGTTTCCCATAGCTAAATTGCAGAATAAAGCAACACAGCGTTTTTACATCCTGTCCATAGCACTTCTTCGTGACTGGCATCATGTTTTTGTGTTAATGTCTTGTTACACTTCGGCGTTCAAAACATAGTAATGGCAATTTTAGGCAGTTAAAGTAAAATGGGTATAGGTGTCTCGTTCATACTCTGAGGGAAAGGCTGAGGCGTATGATTAGTCTAGAGGACATTAGTTGGTGAATGTAATTTAAGGTGAATAAAATCACCTGGAGTAAAATCGTAGTTCACTACTAGAAATTTCTATAAAACTGGGTCCAGTCGTCTAGCAGCAACAAGGTTAAAAAATAAATAAATAGATAAATAAGTAAAATGGATGTCATAGGTTTATCACCAAAAGTCACATAATATTTAAGGTGAACCCGGCAGCCTAAACATCTCTATTACGCGGAAAAAAAAAAATCGTCAATCAGTTGCAGGAACTTAATTAAAAAAAAAATATCGTACTGACTGGAGGCATATTCTAACCGCTTTACAACTGGAGATCTGTTTAAAATTGTTTGGAGTCTGCAGAAATAAAGAGGGCGTTATGATATTCGAGGGAATAGTGGAGGTAGTGCTTAGGCTGTCTTAGGTAGCATCCACACCAAATACAGTACTTGCTGTCGTGGCCGGATGCAGGCAGGAGTGTATAAGTGACCCCATTAGACGAGGGCAGGCGAGGACAAGAACAACTATGGGTTACTGTGATACAGAACTCCTGCCTGTGTCAGCAAGAATTTGGTGTGGACACTGTCTTAGGCTGGGTAAAATCGTCAAGGAATAGCAAGAACAGAGTTGACACTTACATCATAGTTAAGGTGACCACCAGCCTGGATCTTGATCGGCTTCTCTGCCTCCATCACCCAGGAAGCAAACTGCACATCATACACTCCCAGGTCTAGGGTCGATCCGCCTCCTAGTGACCGCTGCCTGCAATATACATGATGGAAAGTATGCTCAGGTCCTTTCCATACCGAGCTTTGAACCTATAGTCTGCTGCATAAGAAAATTCTGACCAACCTATGGTGATAGGAAAATGAAAGATTTTTGTTCCACTGAGGAAAAAAAAAAATTCTATTACAGACAACTGTACTTCAATGCATGTGTTTTAAGATTCGAATTTAAGGTGGGACCGTATCAAAATATACAGCTTGAGCAGGTGGGGAGAGATAACTAAGGAGACTGGCTGATAAAAGCGCCAGATGCCACCAGATGATTAATGTCAAGCCTGTAGTCAACTTTTGGCCTCGGGGCAAATTGTGAAAATTCCCATTTTCTAGATAAGTGATAAGAGTTAGTCACTCACTGAGCATCCAGTGACGTAAGTGGCAGTTCTTGGGTTAAGTATAATACTGGTCAGTTATCCACCAGTTAGATAATTATTATAAATAGGCTATCTGTCCGTTTATTGTGCTGATGACTATCATAAAAGACAGGAGATGATGAAATGATAACAAAAAATAAGAAAAGTAGAAGACTGAAGAAAAACTGGAAAAGACAGATGATCATGATCGTGCTGACAGTGATGATGAGGACAAAGAGGATGGCAATGAAATCGCAATGAACATGATATCGATGCGTGATGATGGCGATTTTAATGATGACCTATACCGACATAGGACATAACCTCCATGCAATGACCCTTGGAACTTCTCACTTGATAGAAGACAGAAGGTTGATGATGATGACACAATATAAAAAACAGATAAAGATACTGACAATGATGAAGATAGTAAGATGGTGCTTGGAGAAGTGATAATGATAGTGGTGGTGATGACAAAGATAGAATATGGTGCTGTGATGACGCTATTGACGACAGTGATGACTATGACTGTATAATGACACACAACACAGGTTACATCCTCTGTGTGTTGACCCCTTTAGTTCAATACTTGCAGATAAAAGATACGTGATGATGATTATGATGATAGAGACAAAACGCAGAAGCAGAACATATAAAACAAGATACAAATGATGATGACGATGAAGGTGATGATGATCGTGATGAAGGCGAAGATGATTGCGATGACGATAATGTTATGATGATGATGATGACGATGTATGATGGCGACTCACGTAATGCGGGGTACGTCCTCTACGGGGTGCCCCTTTGAACTCAGCACCTGCACCACGTCCCCGATCTCGCCAGACGTAATACGTTTCCTAAGCTCCTCGTACACAGGGAAGAACCGCGTCCATAGCCCCTGTAATGGCAGTTAATGTTATTGTTGTTTCTGTTGTGGACTCAGGCTTATTTGACACGCGAAGACGGTGGAATGCTGGCCGAAATTGCCCTTTTCCTGAGGTTCACCACTCTCCTTCTAGAGGAAAGAATGTAGTTGAGGGAAGTTTGTATGGCTATGGAGTCGCCTGGTTATATCGGTACCAAGACATGAAGGCGTCCCCCTCCATCACCACCATTTTTTTAAATGCAAGAAAGGAGGAACCAAAGGCCAGGAGCCCGCAAACCGATCCTTCCAAGAAAAAAACAAAAACAAAACAGAAGAGAGCCAAATTCAAGATCCGTTCATTTCGAGATGCCTGGACACACTGCGTTTGAAAGACTGGAGATCATAGGAAGTAAGAAATACAGACAGAGGGAGACAGTTCGAGCTGACCTGTTGCATAAATGAAGGACTGGGATTAACGGTTGCATTAAAGAGCAAGACAGAAAAGAGATGATAGTTTGTTGCTAGACGAGAGTTACGCACCCGTCGTAGAGGTGGAGGGATGCAAGCAGACAGTTCAGAGGAACAGTGACCATTGAAGTAGCGAGAGAAGAGATATTAGTTTAATGAACTCATGCTACATTATACATATGGTGATATGGCTAATTTTGAAGAACTCTTCTTGCCTTTGAAGACACCTAATAAATATGTGGGCATTATTCTGTCTCCCCCATCTCACGGATAGACATACCAACACTATTATACCAGACACTGGTAAAGTAATTACCTGTATTTTAACCCTATCAGCTATATGACGTCTTTTCTGTTATGTTCTTGCAATTGTCAAACTGTTCTACCCAGTCTGATGAAGGCTACATATAACTCCTGTCTTTCGCTCTGTTTGCATGTAGCCAGACACCTTAATCTCAATGGAGGTGACCACGCAAAAATTGCGTCCATGTCTCCCTGTCCCTAACCATTTGACTGCCCTCTCCCTAACTCGTACCACCTTCATGCACATAATCTCCAGTTTCAACGAAACTATCTAAACACAATAAATTCATCTGGAGGTAGCAAGAATTAAGTATAACAAAGGTCATGGTGGTAAAGTGGTTAAACGGTATAACAGAGGGTGAGAGTGAGAGTGTGCGTTCTTTTACCTCCATAAGGAAGACATTGTTCTCCCTCGCCAAGCGTATGAGGCTGGTGGTCTGGTTCACGTTGAGGCAGAGTGGCTTTTCACACAACACGTGCTTACCCGCCATCACCATCATGCTGGCCACAGGGTAGTGTTGCGGATTGATTAAACCAACGTACACCACCTCTGTAACACGATAACACAATGCCCCATCACACCTCTGTGTTAGCACCTCAACATCACACCACAACATACCTCAGCACCAATACACCCACCACCACCTTTGTAACACGACGGCACTGTACCCCATCATACCACAATGTCAGCATCACAGAATCACATCACATCATACCTCAACACCAGCACACATCTCTGCACCAGATCTCAGCATCACCACACCCACGCACTGTACTGTACCTTAGCTCAATCAAATATCTGTGCAGGAGAAGGTCGGTGTTCTCCGTATGGTTACGTGTTACAAATGACATTTCGGGAGAGTCGGTAAATACTGTACGCTACCTGTGTTCCCATCCACCTCCATTCAGTTCCGTCACAAAGGGTGTGTTGCCATAGGTGAATTAATTATGAGTTTTATACTATCACTGTCTGACAGAGTAGGGAGACAGTTGTTACCATTCCTGCTGTTTGGGTCAATGATAAATTTAGCACATATGGGTTCTGTATGCAGTGCATAGCCTATGAGTCGTTTTGGCACCTCATGCATGAAATAATCGAATCATGAGGCAGGATTCGTTGTTCCTGACCCTGGTTGACGAAGCCCCACTGCTCATTTGAACCCTATCAGTGCTTAGATGTGTCAGTATTATGCTTTTCATGCCATTCATCATCGAAACCACACAGGAAATTGGAGATCCATTGTCGCCGTTTATAAGGAAGTTACATTATTTTGGATGTTCCACGCCTGCTCAGCATCCACCGAAATAACGATTCATTCTGCATTGGTCGAAACAGCACGAGTGGCTCTACAAGACGGGGTGGCAACCAAGAGCTGGACAATATAGTCCACTCCCGAAACGAAAGGCCAAGCTTTCGCAGGTTCTGTTTATTATTGCATTTACTGTACACATTTTCTTGTTTAACTGTAATCATAAGGCAAATCTGTGTGGGTGATTTCATACAGCAGTTTACAGTCTTACTTTCATGACTACCGAATACATCGGATAACAGGGCTAAAAATTATCATATGGTGTCCGCTTTACTAAAGGGCTATAAACCTCTAATTAGAGGAGCACCCATATTCCAAAATCTTTCGTCCATTGTCTCGCATTACCTCCCACAAAGTATGTACAGATCCTTGTTTGAGCTACTGTGCATCGTCTCTGTAACATCACTACATCACACCATAATACATCACACCTCAACATCATGATATCACACCTCAGCATCTGTCAAGCTACCAGCACCACATCTTATCACCACATCACAATACAAACACACACCTTTCAGCATATCGTATTATATATCATGTATAGATAAAATGCTTTTATGCATGCATAAACCATTTTATATGCAAGATATCATAGACAAGTGATTTGGAAACACGTTTCTGGTTTCTCTATACTCATTATTTCTGAATTTAGATACCATAATGCGTCTTTGCTGTGAGCATAGGCCTAATTACGAGCGAACGAGCGATGTTTACTCTCAGTTAAGTTTGGAAATGAGAGGCCTGGCCCCGTCCTGTCCGACCCGACTGTCACACTAAGCAGAAACTAATAACTGTACTCCTATGTGAAGTAGAGTTGAAATACTTTCTGCATGTGATATATTCATTCAGTAAATTTCATCTGCTAAAAACGCACCCACAAAGGCGTAGAAACCCCTTGGAATCTCGAGTATTTCAAGGGACTGTTCGGCTCTAATCGGTGAAGGCCTCAATTACGAAATCAAATTAAAAAAGATTTTCCGTCGTAGCACTGTTATTTGGCCTCAGCTCTAGCAATTAAATATCAGAGATTCCGCCCTTGCTATGTTTTGAAATAACCAAGGGAAAACACCCCATTTCTGGTTTTAATCATCTCATCAATAACCAAGTCTCAGTCGTTTCCGTTTCGTCTGACACGGCAGGTTGGCAGCGGAGATTGTAGAATTTAGCATTGTGCGTGTAATGAATGGTACGCCGCCTCGCTTTACACCAGCACTCGTGTACCGTTGGAACCTGTGTTACTCAAACAAACCGTGAGCTATATTAAGAACTTCGGTTTTCTTTGCTTCATAATATGTGCTCTGCAATGCTCAGTGAGCGAATCTAAATTTAAACAATAGCTGAAAATCATCCAGGGAAAAATCATCCAGGGGAAACGCCCTGTTTCTTACTCTCATCCTGAGAATGATACAGCGGAAGGAAATTGCCATAACGTGGTGCTCGCTCGCTTGTCACGCGCTCACAAAGCCCACTTTCTGGTGATATGAAATATCAACATTCCTTCCATGTGACGTAGAGATGAAGTGCTCCAAGACCCCCTTACTGTTCAGCAAGAATTGAACTTTAAAGAAATGCAAAATAATACAAATACATGTAAACATAATTGATATACACGAATGTAAATAAAATACTGTGCAACCTTTGCAGTTATTTTGTAAAACTTAGCCATTACGGGTTCTGTGAACGACAGTGTTAAGTTATTCATAAAAGTGTTACAGAAAGCAGTGACTTGTATCGAGCTCATATGAATTCCTAAGAACCTGACGTTCCTGACAAAAGACCACATTAATAATAATGATAATTATTATTATTATTATTATTATTATTATTATTATTAATAATATTACCAATCTCTGGGTCTGTAGTAAGGTCATGATACGACCCATAGGCCCTCTCCACGCCATGCTTCCTTGCAAACTCCTTGGCGTCAGCGAGGTCCCGCGCTGCCACAGCCACGAGACGGTGGTCGTGCGCCAGGGCCTTGATAGCGGTCACGAAGTCACTGCAGATGCGACCTGATCCGGCAATGCCCCAGCGAGTGGCCATGGCTGTGATTAAGAACACATCATTTCCTTACTGTTCATTTTAACCGGGTGTGAAATTGTTGTCTCCCTACCTAAGAGCACATCAAAACTGTACTCTTGTTCACTTTAACTGGACGTGAAATCGTAGTCTCCACACGCTGGATGTAGAGCTGTAGCAAGAAACTGATACTATAATATGCTGCTAGTCACGAAGAAGTTATACAGAAAGGAGGTGGATCTGTAGTATTGCCTCATTTTGCCATTGGGTTACAGGAAATAAGCTGCAGAAGAACGATAACCTCAGCTAAGTTAAAATGAATGAGCTGTTTATTTTGTCTACGTTGACACTCAGGCTCCTATGTCTCACTCAGGCTCCTATGTCTCACTCAGTTGGAGGGATGAGCTTGGGAGCTGGTGTGAGCTGGAGGGAGGGCAACCTTATCACAGAAAGAGTAACATGGAGGCAATATGTGGTCACCCCATCTGGGATTACAGAGTCCGGCTATAGACATATATAGCTTGGAAGAAATAGGAATTCAGAGTTGCCCCGAGCAAAAGAAAGTAAATAAATGTAGGAGTCAGGGCAAATCCTGCCTGACGCAGCTATGACCCCACCAAACTGTCATCGGGGAAGGTTCTGTGGGAAATAACGAGGACATCATTACTCCGTCCACATTAACTTGACCTAAAATTGTCATCACTACATCTTGAATGCTCAGCTGCAACAAGAGACTGGCACTGGAATATGGCACTGGAATATGGTGTGATTACACATTAGAGGTAGTGTGTATTTGGGCGCATCCACATGTGTGCCCGAACAAGTGCTGGCAACATGTAAACCGTACAATAATGAATAAGTTGCAAGCACGCTCGAAACGGCAGTGTTTAGATCCTATTGGCAATATCATAGTGAAATCTCAGTTGCCTCGAATGGACACACTCATAGCATTACCTCTGCTGGCAGTAAGCTCAAAGCAGCACTGAAACATGTTTGCATACATATGTCCAGATACTGCTGCATATATGATCTAAACAAGTTGCCAGATGTGTTGTCAATACATGTTCAAGGGACGCGCCCTTATTAATTTTTTATTTTTATTTTATTTTTTTATCTTAATTGCCCTAAACTTGTTATCTCTCCATACTGAATGCAGAGTTGTAGTAACAGATTAACAGTAGAATATGATATCTGTCACGAAGTATTAAGGAAGATATAAAGCCGTAGCACTGACTTTTCTGCCACTAAGCTACGTGAAATACGAGTAATATGAAAAAGGGTGATAACCTGCATCGGAATAATGTGAAACAAATACAGCACTCAGATGTCAGATGAAATGTAGGGGATGCAGGGATCGGCGCTCTGTTAAGGTGTCGTAGGCGATCACTGGACCTAAGGGATGGGTCTACGTTCACAGTCGGATGTATGGCCATAAGCA
>JAGKTI010021865.1:0-13551 GCA_018397915.1 Birgus latro | reverse complement strand
AGACAAACAGAGAGAGAGAGAGAGAGAGAGAGAGAGAGAGAGAGTGTGTGTGTGTGTGTGTGTGTGTGTGTGTGTGTGTGTGTGTGTGTGAAGATGTTATTTTAATACATTTTTTACTCCTCTATCACATTGTTACAAAGAAGACAGAGGCGAGTGGTATGCATGTATATATTGTAGCGGCCGGCAGTACACACTTGACATGCTCGGGCAGCTCTGCTATACACGTTCAAGGCGTGTTTTACGGATTCTGAAGGGCAGTTGATTCGTAGAGCCAAGCTTCACGCATGGAAGGTTTTTGGAGTGTTCATAGGGTGCGAAGTGGATGTGGACATTTTGTGCTAGAGTGGTTGTTGTTATTATTATTGTTGTTGTTGCTTAACCCCAGTCTTTCTGGCCGAGAAGACCACAGGTAAGTAACTGTAACTATGGGGTCGTCTTACAAGTACAGTACAGTACAGTACATGCACTGTGCAGGGAACCGGCGCCTCCGTGTGGTTGACAGCACCTCGCCAGGGTCGGATCAGGGTTCTTCCCAAGTCGAGGTGCAAGGAAATAGGAGGAGATCTGACTCCCGGATGGACACCACAGCTGCTCCACTCAGGGTCACAGCTCCACCATGTGTAGGCTCCGCTTCAGCGCCTACTGTGGGAGTGGTTTTATCTATGAGTGAGAGAGGAAGTAAATCGACAGAGTACGAACACGTGTGGATGATACTTAAGAATGAATCAGTTTTTAACCTAGCATTAAAGATTTTTCTACTTTCCTTTTGTATGTGTACGACTCCAAACATAATTTTATACGTACTTGATTGTCCGTTCCCAAAGGGCAAGCAGTTCTTCTGCTCACTCTCCCTTACATGTTACCGTAATGTCCAGTCTCCATAACGGATACATGTATATTCTATATGGCCAGGAGCTCTACGCCAGGCGTCCGCTCTCCCCAAAACTATTACTTGATTTCAATGTTTTACTGGAGAACAACAGTAACGGTGACACAGTGCCGGACCATCACTGTTGTGTTGCATGTCATCTCTGCAATTTGATGGGAGCGTCACGGATTTTAGGTAGTAATTTCACTTACACTCCACATAATTTCAGTGATGGACAAAATTTCTGGACCATTGTTACAACGGAGCAGAATGGCAAGTTATTGTTGAAGGTGTTTACAGTGGATCGGATGTGTTGGTTCAGATCCGGTGTTTGTATGGAATTGTTTGAAGATTTGTAATTTCACCAAAACTGCTCTTTTCGTACGTTTCACCGTCCCGTCGTAAAGGCCCATCACGGTGTTGGATTAGTAGATTCCGTAATACCACTTTCTCAGCGATTTATTGGCTAATTTTCACTTTAGCTTTGCATTTTACCCTCACACATAAACACGGAAAGAGGTAGAAAACGCGCGCGCTTGTGTGTGTGTGTGTGTGTGTGTGTGTGTGTGTGTGTGTGTGTGTGTGTGTGTGTGTGCTAGTCATTAAAAGCGGAGGAAAAAAACAAATTATATTCGCGGAGTACATTTCCGTCCGTCTCGACCATAAGCAGACAGCTGTTTGATTTGCCTCGGATTTACGTTTTTTGAGGCACGATGACTGGCGTGGGGACGACATCAAACAACGGGGCGCTTCATGTGCTTGTGCTTGTTCTTGTTCAGATTTTTGTTCTTATTCATGTTTTGTGTTTGTTCATGTTTTTAATTTGGTCTTGTTTTTTTTTAGGCCTTTTTTCCTTTTACCGTCCTGTTCTTACGCTTATTTTATTTACGTGCGTGAAGCGCGGTTGTGTATATGCATCACTCAGCATGTGTTTGCGTCTATTTGTTAATGTGTAAACTATATACTCAAAAGGTTTTGATCCCATTTAGGCCGTTTGGAAATTTGAGCGTGAGATTGACCTTAATTTTGTCAGAATAATAGGACAAAGGTCAAGGTCACAGGGCAAGGTCAACTCAAAATGTAATGCTGCGATCAAGACTAAACTTGGCGGAAGAGATGAGGGTCAGTCAAGGTAGAAGTAATCCGACTTTCAGCACAATCGCCCGAAGATCAAGGTGGCAAGGCAAGATCAAAGGCTCGGCCATATAAGTCACAGTTTTGGCTATGCATGACTAAAATTAGTGGGAGTGTTAAGGGTCAGCCATGGATTAGGTGAGTCGATACTTAAAAACAATGGGTCAAAGATCAAGATCACATGGTAAAGTTAACTCACGCATCCGATCTGAATCAGCTTTGGTGGAGGGAATGAGGGACAAACAGTGATATAGTAATTCGAGTTGGAGAACAGTCGGTCAAAGTTTAGTGTCACTCGGCAAGGTTAAAGGCTCAGTTCATAGATCAGTTGTGGGACTCGGATGTTGCACTGCCTGAGGGGCCAATCTTGTTCTTGTGTGTTCTTGTTCATTTAACCTTGTTCTTGTTTTTGTTCTTATTTGTTATTGCTTGATTTAGTTGTTATTTCTGTTCTTTTAGCGGTTCGGTTTTGTTTTTATTTCTCCTCTTTCACTTCTATTTGTTCTTTGTTCTTACCCTTGTTTGTTCTTGCTCGTGTTTGTTATTGTTTCTTACCTGTTTTTTCTTTGTGTTTCTTGACGTTTTCTTGTATGTGTGTTTATTGTTATTGTTTCTTCTTATTCTGTCTTCTCGTTCTTATTAGATCTTGTTTGTCGCTGCTTATTCTTGGTTTTGTGTTCTTCCATTTTATTTTTTCTTGTTTGTTCTTGTGTTCTTGCGTTTTGCTTCTTTATATTGCTCGTTTTATTTTTTCATATTTGTCCTTTCTTGTTACTTTTTGTTCGTTTTCTTCGTTTTTTTAACTGCTTATACTATATTCTCTTTTTTTTTTATCATTTTTATGTTTGTCCTTGTTTCTTGTTTCTCTTTTGTTCATTCTTTCTTGTGCTTGTTAGTACCTTACCGGACAAATCGATCGGAGACTGTAGGTTTGCACGGTTCCGTCGGTACGTCAGTTCGTTCGTCAGGCCGTCCGTAGTTTCGTGTCCGCTCTGTAGCTTGCACATGCATGGACAGATTTTGATATAACTTCATACAATTGTTCCCATGTATACCATGCCGGTGTGTCGCGCGCAACAGCCAGCCATCTACTCCCAAGGTCAAGGTCACACTTGGGGCTCAGTCAAGGTCGGGTGCTGTCATACTTAACAGCTGTACCACGATATTCGTGTCCGCTCTGTAACGTCCACATACATGGACAGATTTTGATATAACTTCACAAATTGTTCCCCCTACCATGACGGTGTGTCGCGTGGAACAACCAACCATATACTTCCAAGGTCAATTACTTATGTATGGTTATCATCCGGTAGGTGACTTTTCACTGTATGGCAGTACTTGATTCATTTGTTTGTTCTTGTTTATTCTTGTGTTTTATTTGGGCTGCAAGCCGGAGGTGTGTAAAGCACAACCGACCCTTCAATCTGATGGTGTGCTTTTTATTTTATTCTTGCTACCTCCATACAGTTGATTCAACCCAGGAAAGTTTTCGAGCTGGGGGAGTTAGATAGAGGTAGACATATATGTTGATATAGATATACAGATATAGATATATTTAAACTAGGTGAGAGCATCAGGACCCTAGTATGGAGCCTCACTAAATTCTACTGAAGCTGAACACCTCGTTTCCTTAAAGAAAAAGAAAAAGTGACCCAAACAGCCGGAGTCCTAGAGATCCTGACGCATCTAGAAACTACAAATACCGCAAAGTAAAGGGGTGAATGTATGGGCAGCTATAAACACATCTCTTTCATTGTTTTTCTTTTTTTCTTTTTTTCCGCCTTCTTTCTTGCCGCCACCGCGATTTTGTTCAGCAGAGGGAAATCCGAGCCGTGAGAGCACATACAACTATCTGTTAATCTATTCGATAATGTGGAAGTATTTAGGCGACTCTGTACAGCTGAGAGAAATCCAAACTTTCACAGGGTTAAGCACCGCCGTATCTATTACATAATCCCCACATTCCTATGTCATATTTAATTCTAGCTACCTTCAGACGATTTTTCGAATTGGAGGGGTTAGATAGAGCCTTCATTATCCCGTTCACGATCAGGCGCCTTTCCTAAACCGGAAAGAAAATAATCTGTAAGTAGCCAGAATAAATTGAAAAAAAATAAGTCACCGCATTCAAGGGGTTAGTCTATTTGATGTCTCAGACTTATGACCTACGTTGAGTAACTTTCGCTGATAAAGGCGCACTTAGATATTTTATTAAGGTTAACGCCTGGCTCAGGTAATGTAAATTCTAGCAGTCAAAGTGTTAAACAGCCTATTATAATAACGATGATGATGATGATTACGTGGAAGTGAATCTCGGACACAGAATCACTTACGATCATATTCCAATCGTAACTATGATTTTGTTTTGCAGGAAGAACAGGCCATCTGATTTTTTTTTTAAATCCTTCCTGCACAGCAAATATTAATGATAATGAACTGACCGTAAGAAAATACATCAGTGACTCAAAGATACCTTTTTTTTTTTCTATCCATCCTCTAACAGCATCATTTATCCATCCTCTAACATCAAATCTTAGGTAAGAGCAGGAATAGATCGTAAGGTAGTTAACTTGTAAATCAACGTTGATTGTAAGGTAGTTAACTTGCATATATCAACGTCAGTAAGACTTATTTTTAAGGAGAAGAGAAAGGTACGAGAAGAATCTGCACTCTCCTCTCCTTATCCTTCCTGCAGCAGCAAATCTCAGTTCTGAGCGGAAATTGTTCATATGTTCGTGAATCAACGCTACATAGATGGATTTTTACAGGAAGCACAAAAGCCATGGTGAAGATTCTGCACTCTCCATTCTGCAGCCACAAAAATGTAAGTTATGACAGGGAATGTATCGTAAGTCTGTTTGCATTGGTAACAGCGGTAAGACCCAAAACTAACCCCTGCCGCCGCTGTCACGTGTTTGGTGTTGACAGTACGCACAGTTGCCAGATGCACCTTGGATACCGAATTCCTACCTCGTTTTCATCTCTGTCTCAATCAATATGGATGAAACGGTGGCTGTTTGTATGTTTTTTCTTGCGTCAGAGTTCTCAATGGCTGCCTGTTTTCCCCCTCCGCCTGGCAAACTGCTTGGCGGATAAGTATAGTGGGTTACTTACTCCCCCTGACGTCACCTTCCAACAGGCCTCCGAATTTGACTTGCCAAGTCATGGAATAAACGTCACGATATTATTAGTGACTGCGTGAAGGTATGTGCTTAATCTCGGTGTAACAGTGAATCACACCGAGTTTAACTGTTTATAATTCTGATCAGCGGCACGAACAACAGAATTAAATGAAAAAATACGTTATTTAAAGTGCTGGTTGGTGACTCATGTAGGCCTCCATCCACATGTTTGGCCGGGATGGTACGGGACGCTCGACAGGCCTTGAGAAACCTTACCTATATTTCATCAGTTCGCTGGTGTCATCTATAAATATCTCAACTGTCAGGGAACATGATCTATAAGTACACGAGTTAATGTGTTATATCAGGAAAATTGTACTTTTTACGCGTGATATTAGAGATGTTAACCTGCGAGAGGAATCTAGGGTACGTTATAAGAAAAGGACCCATACAACAGTTACATCACTGGTGAACACAGAATTCTGCATCGTAACGTTCACAGAGGATCGAAGCGTTCTGTAACCGCGCTATGGGTGTAGGGGACGAATATCACCAGACCGGTTTTCTTCATCTATAGTGTATGGGTTAGAAGACGTTGTGTTGTGGGAGCGAGCGAACTCTTGCGCTCGTCGCATGATGCTTCAGGTCATAGGTGTAGGTGATGTTCACAGCATTAGCAGATATTGCAAGATGGTCGTAATTAGAGAAATAATATGTTCTTTTTTGTTCTCATTCACCCCGCATATAAACATTCCCTGAATGGAGTACTATCACGAATGCCATGGAAAGTTTACTCTGTTCATGATTTTGAGCGGACAGTTTTGTGATCCCCGCGGCTATAGTTACATGCGTTTGGCCAACCGGTAGCGATGGGAGGCGTGCTTGCGCGCGGTGGTGAGCAGGTAACGCCGTGGAGGCGCGAGTTGAGCGTAGTATTTTGCGTGCGGAGATACTGTGAAGCGGTGGAGGCGGCACTGGTGCTGCAGTGTTGCAGCGGCCAAGGTGAGTAGTGCCGCGCCGGGCTGGCTGCTGGCAGTGCACCTCCTGCATGTTGCCGCTGCTAGGTGTTTCGCCCCACAGTACACACCCGCGCTCTTCAAAATCCAGTCTTACCACCACCCGCTCCCAGCACTAGTAGCTCTCCTAGGGGGGCCTCCCTACCTCCTGCAAGCAGACAGTGCTGTGCTTGTATTGATTGCTGAGTGGAGGTGACAAGAAGTGTGAGAGTGAGGAGGAGGCAGCACACAGGCAGGCTGCCAGCCAAGCAGAGTGTGAGTGGTATCTGTGGCAGCACTACAGTGTGGCCGCGCTCCGCCACCGTCAGCCAGTCCCCCACTGCCCACTAGTCCAGGGGGATGCTTGCTGCGCCGCTCCCGCTCATTCCACCTCCTCAGTCACAACTTGTGCTCTAGTGGCTCTCGCAACCAGTGTCCACATTCCCTTACTTACTTAGTTTGATACTGACGGATATTATGTGAAAGTGGTGTACAGTTTTCAGTTTTATATAGTTTTAGTGCGCGAAAACTTGTAATGTGATGTGTCGGGATTACTTTTATACATCATGATCTGATCGCTGGAAGGTACCATGATTTGGTCGCTGCATGCCAGTGAGAATATGATCACTTGATAAGACAACTTCTGTGAACGTGACCTGACATTGTGAGACTAAACTAAGAAACCTCCACGAGTTTATCCAGTTTTCTACGAGTTTTTGTGTTGGAGGGACGCCACCTAGAAGAGTGCTTGATGCTTTCATCTGCTTGCGATTCATTACCCGTTGGCATTACAGGTACTTGTATTTTTTAATTTGGTACTGATATTTACTCTTACCTTTAATTATCTTAGAGTTAATAGCATAATGATAGCACTCAAGCAGATATATAATCTTAAGTTAGTGAAAATATGATAGTATTTAGAAGTGATTCCAGGCCATGATGAGAAAGCAGTGGCATACGTGAAGTGAGTGTGTTGTGTCCCATGGCAGTACACAGAAAAGGATAACACTGTGTACTTTACTCATTTTCAGAAGAGATTAACTTTTCCCAAGTAAATAACATTTAAGTGGTTCATATTGTTTGTGTTGTTATGAACCTAAACTTCAAACAAGTTCACCTACCCAAGGTCTTGTGTCCGCTGTGCTAGAAGACCAAGGTAACGTGAAGATCCATCAGAATTTCACTTATTCCATTTCCATGCAACAGTATGAGTTAATACAAAAGAACTTAATTGGCTCCTCAAAATTTTTCATAATACCATGGGATAATTTAACGCTGTACTGGCCTTGAAGGACTTATTAAAAATTTGCCGTTGCAGTCATAAAAATAACTCTGCATGCGAAATTGATTACTAAATTATCACAGTTGTACTGGAGAGTTTGACTTGCTCAGGCACAGAGGGAAGTGGAATAGTGTTTTTGTCAGTGCATGATATTTTTTTTACTTGTGGAATGAACCTTACATTTTTACCTGCAGTGATAGGAACACAGATACACCTCATCATACTTGTTCTGTGGTCGAGAAAAAGTAACTTGATTTTTTCCCAGTGTGGGCTAACCGGAGTCCGTCACTGATTACTCGTATAGCCTGTTGTAAAAGTGATCTTTAGTGATATCGTGTTTGTTAGGTAGGTCTTTAGTGTATGTCGTGTCATTCTGGGTTAAGTGGATTATTAGTTGGTGGTATGCATGAGTCTAATTAATGCCAGTTACATTCTTTTTTATATATGTGTGTCATTATACTCGGTATGGCGTTAGAGTAGAAAGTTGTTGATTGATTACGGTACGTCAAGACAGAGAATATCAGGGAAGTAAATAGCATAAGTAGCACCATAATGAAGCTCTGATATTATTTAGTGCTAGTGGAAATGACATCACGCTGACCATCGCATACTTTTTTTTTTTTTTAGTAGCATCTTCATGACAGCTTGTTAGAAGTGATCACGGGTACTTGTGATGTTAAAAGATTCCTGTCCCGTCATGGTACACACAGCGCTTTATTTACTTACTTTTTTTACGAGTTTATGGTTACTCCGAATGGTAAGTGAATAATATAGAGAAAATGAAGTATTAGTTTTCGTTTATGGCAGATGTATCCTAGTGAGTCATTAAGGTAGGTTTTCGCGTCACGTCCCGGTCGTGATTAATTATATTACGGTTTCGTTACCAAGAATTTTATAATGGTTATTAATAGATTATATTGACTGAAACCTTTTAAATATTTTAGTGCATCGCTTCACTTTACAGCTACCATAAAACTCATTACCAAGCAATGGAGAAGTGTCATCGAATTCCTAAAATGTGACTAAAAGATGTAATGGTGTATGTATTATTTAAGATATACTTGAAGCAAGGTGTAGCGATGTATATATTAAGATATACATGAAGCAAGGTGTAGCGGTGTATGTATTATTTAAGATATACATGAAGCAAGGTGTAGCGGTGTTTGTATTATTTAAGATATACATGAAGCATGGTGTAGCGGTGAATGTATTATTCAAGATATACATGAAGCATGGTGTAGCGGTGAATGTATTATTCAAGATATACATGGAGCAAGGTGTAGCCGTGTATATACGTATTATTTAAGATATACATGAGGCAAGGTGTAGCGATGTATGTATGTATTATTTAAGATTTACATGAAGCAAGGTGTAGCGGTGTATGTAGTATTTTTGTAATAGTTTAGACTAGACAGCGGTGACTGTGCCAGTGAACATGATATCTCACACATAAGCCCCTCCTAGTGTTCTCGCCAAATCTTCATGCTAATATCCCCGGCCTACATGACGCGCCTTGCCTCCCGAGAAAGAGTGCTGATATTAAGCCAAACTTCGAGCCCTCGCCGCCTCCTCCGCTAGACGAGTATATTGATTGCCAGGCTTGCATTTTCTGCCCTGCTGTACTCTGGGTTGGTTTGGAGCTTAAGTGACGCCTCATCCTCAGCGATTTATTCCGCACATTCCACCCCAGTATCCTCTTGTATGTTACTGATGCAAACTGTCGATATAATTAACATACAGTGATGTTAACTGTAATACGCAGTAATTAATCGCTTAGGGAGAGATGCTACGGAGTCTCCTTGGCCTCCCAGAATACGACTTGATGACACCTCTGCCTCACCCTATAACACATGGCGCAGGTGATTTACAAGTTGTATCCAGAATATCACTCCCGCACGCCACGAAGCTTCAAATATTCTCAAATTAAACACGGATTATATATTTCCTGGCTCTGTTTGCCGGTTTTCCAGGCAGCGTGTTTTGCGTTGGGCTAAATTGACTAATAAATACCTATAATAAAGTTGTAGCTAATCACTGCTGCAGCGTAAAGTTTTATATTGTATTTCGCGGTTAAAATTTCAGCCGCGGAATATGCTTTCAGTGGACTGTGGAGGAATTTGTTGCCAAAGTAATTACCTGCCCCACCTGGTTTGTGCATTAACCCCTTCAGCTGCAGGACCTCATGTTTAATTCATTCTTCCTGCAACCAAACGATTTTATTCAGTACGAAAATAGCCTGGTGAAGGGACATATTCGGGAAGATGTCATTTCATTCATTCTTGTCGATGTCAGACGATTTTTTTTCTGGTTAGGAAATGAAGCTAGTTATGAAAGGTAAATTCATTCATAGTGCGTCATTATTAATTCATTCATGTTGCCTCCAGATCATTTTATTTAGATCCATCCCTTTGGCTGCGGTGACCTTCAATCAGCCGAAGGAAATCGTCCGTCGTCAGCTGGAATTAAACACGAAGTCCCTTATGCTCGGCCCAACCATTCATCACGATAGATTTTCAATACTTTTCTCTGCCCTGGGCTTTCTTGAGCATAGCAAAATCTTCTGACGCTAACCGGAGTTAGATTCAAAGTAGGTAATTCACAGCGAAAAGGTTTATGAAAGCTATACTTAATCCCTCCCGGTCGAAAAGTCTCCCATGAACTTAATAAAATCGTCTAGAGTTAGCTGAAATATACCAGCTGAAGGCGTCACCAGATTCAAGAGGTTAATTATATAAATTCAAATCGTTCAGCGTAATTTCTAACTCTGCAGATTCCGTGTTCGATTATTCAGGTTTTGGTTTCCTTCAGGTGTTCGTTCACAGGTGCTTGGAGGTAGATTATATTAACTTCTTCGCTCTGATGGCGTATTCTTCATTTTACACCGGCAGACGATTTTATTCACGTTAAGAAGGACGTCTTAACAGTGAAGGCCACATCTCACCCCTCCAGATAGAAGTCTGTCTTATGCTGCATAAAATTATCTGGTGACACCAAGAGTGAGAGAAAAATATATACAGTACTGGTACGTCATCGTAGTGAAGGGGTGACGTCTTACGGTCCGTTTCATGTCGTAATATTGATTTTGCAAGAATGAAAAGGAAAATATCAGAGCAAAACGTACTAACCATGACGTTGATTTACAACCACACCCATTATCGATTTCCCGTCGTAAGTACGGCAAGATATGTTTTTTGTAGGAAAGACAAGGAGAGGAGAGCTCAGAATCTCCCTGTATCTTGATCTTCCTGCAGAAACAGATATCAGCTGCTGAAGGGAACAGATCTTAAGGTTTGTCAGTGAGGTTCGGTCGTGATGTGCATGAGCCGTATTCTCTTTGACATCGGAGACATCGTGACGCCTCTTCATTAGCGATTAGCTTTATATATCACACATTAATATTCCTTTTATGCTGTTGATGCCCTTCCGTGTAAACATAGATCACACCAAGAACTTACAGAAGGATGCAGACTCCTTTAATCAGATGACATATTTTATTTATTCTTGATATCGCCTGAGGGTTTTACTCAGCTGAGGGTTAGTTCTGTACTAGAAGGGTTAGACGTAGCCTTCATTAACCACTACTAGATCTCTCTCCTAACGTGGCTAGAATTGCCTGGTGATAGCAAGAATACACTAAAATAATACATTTTCGTAGTCAAGAGGTTAAGATGTAATATGAAAAACAAACTGGTGAATAATAGTTTACGAAATTCCCAAGGCAGGGCGAATACGGCGATGTGTGGCGAGTTTGTGCTGAGCTGTCCCCGCTCCATGCCGCTCTTACCGTACTGCTTCACCCTCCAGGCACAACTTGGATTTATAAACATTCCTAAGCTTAAATTTCGGATATAGCTGTTTGTTTATACCTTTAGCTTCACTCAAGCTTGTTTAAAAGACTGCTTGTTTGTATCTTCGTCTGCAGTCACCGAACACTTCACAACGGCCAGACTGTCCAGGAAACAACTACTACAGTACAATTAAGAGTAAAAAAAAAAAAAAAAAAAAGTTTGACAGTATTGATTTCTGGAGATAATGTTCTTGTTGGAAGACTTATTATCGTGAAAATTAACTAAGATTCTTTATAAATACGATCCCAGAACGGCAGAGTAAAGAGTTATTATTGAATATTATGATGTACCGTGTGATTGATATAGCCGTAGAATTAACCGAAACATCAGTCGGACTGGCTAGTAACCCTCCCATTGTGATGACGTCTTTATTTGTTCTGATTACGCCATAAAGTTTTATTCGTTTGAGGAGAGATCTCAAGTCTTCATTACCGTCTTCAGTTATGGAACCTGTAGACGATTATATTCATCTTGGGAAACCCTCTGTTAATTAAGATTTATTTAAATAGAAACTGGAAAACTTGCTTATCGGAGAGATGCGGTATGCGAATGATAGAGATAAAGAAGATCTATGACACATGCCACTCAGCCAGCGCATAGTCAGATCCTCTAATTATGCTTGTCGCTCCTATACAGATATGCGCCACAGCCTCCCCAGGTGAGCATCGAGCCACCCCGTAAAAAGTACCAGGTTTTGGCCACTTGCCGGAACCTTGATGAGGCAGGTCGGCCCCACACGTAATGATTTGCTTTTTCGTGTTGCCATGTCAACATTTGGGATATCATTGTGTTTACGTGTCACGGCACCATGAGATATCCATCATTTATGAGCAGATTGCTGGTACGGTGTTAAGTCGTGCTAATATTTTGTCAGTAATATGCTTCCTTCTTATGGCGTGTCCTTCGCTTTCCTCCCTGATGCATCTTATCAAAGTGTAATTTGGGGGCAGAAAAACACACCCAGCCCCTCTCAGCTGAAGGGGTTTGGCCAGCAGAGAGCAGTAAGAAGTGATGGAAAATTAGTGAAACTTGTGACTGACTGTGGTTCAAGGCGCTTGATGCTACGGGAAGAGAAGACGGAGGACTTGACTTACTGGTAGCTTCGTGACGAGAGAGGCGTACACTGCTACATTTGCGATACAACCAGGGCAATAGGTTCACGTACTGTTCCACGGCATCTACTTCTTGCTTCAGGTATATCTGTCATTTTCCCCCCTGATTCATCAATCAAGAGAATCATTTATGGGTAGAAAAACACACCAAGCCTCTCTCAACTTAGGAATATTAGCCTGCAGAGGAAGGTAAGAAGTGAAAAAGTTGAAAGGTGAACTTTTGTCGCCGATTTTAGACAGTTACTTACCACTTCTCTCATATGTCGCAGATATTTTAACCCCTACATCCCAGTCCCTCTGTTCGAGGATGGCGAACCGGAGAAAAACAACTTCAGCCTGCAGTCTACTGGCTCAGGTTCAAATGAGCCTCGGGTAATAACAGCAACGGCAGCAGCCAGAGGACGTACCGGGTAGTTCACAGTTGTACGACCACCGAACTGACAAATTTAAACAGCTTTTTGGAGAGTCCCTTAGTAGTGGTGGGTCAATGAAAAATTAACCTAACCCCTCCAATTCTAAAAATCACTCCAAGGCTGACTAGTTTGCTACTTCTTTTTTTTTCTCTTTTTTTTTTAAATCGCTGGAACTTGTGGATTTTAAACTGATTTAAGACGAGCCCAGCACTAGTTTTGTCATATTTCATGGTAAACCTTCGAGAGAATAATAACTTTAAACACATTCATAGATGGATAGATACACACACACACACCTATATATATATAGGAAATGACATGTGTATTAGTTAATACGAGTAAAAGTTACAAACAGGCCTTATACTGACACTTAGCGATGATGTGACTGTTCTTTGAGGCCATTTCACCAGTTCTGCTACTGCCGCTGTCTCAGTCACCACACTACTTGCCCACACACCTTCCTTCTCCACTTCCCTTGCCACCTTCCATTCGTATTCCTTCCTTCACTTCTCACCCCTTGTGTCATTTCCTCCCCTTTCACTGCAGCCTCAACCCTCCCTTTCCCATTCCACATTACCTCTTTCATTTCCCCTTCCCCTCTCACCCCTCTCTTCATTTGCTCCTCACCCCTTTCTTTTCCCCTCACCTCTTTCGCTTCTCCTCCGCCGCTCACCCCTCTCCTTTCCCTTTTCCCTTGCCCTTCTCTCTCCCTCATCACTCTTCTCCTTGTCGTCCTTTTCCCTTCTTCTCTCCCCATGCCTCATCCCCCCCCCCCCC
>JAGKTI010021863.1:0-15536 GCA_018397915.1 Birgus latro | reverse complement strand
GGAAGGAGTTTGAGTTTAGAGTGAAGGGATTGTAAGAAATTGGTCTGGAAGGAGTTGTGAGAGTAAGTCAGGGTGATAATGAAGGTAGTAGGAGAGTGAGATATAAAAAGGAAGATTGCTGGTGGAGAAGGGAGAAAAAAAATGAGCAGATGGAGAGAACACGCCATTGCAGGAGGTGCCGCTTTGTTCCCTTGACCTCTTAAATAACAGAAACAAAATACAGTATAATGAAAATGCAAAGATAAATGAATTCACCTGCACAAGGCGACCCGGAATCTACAAGTCATTATACTCTAAAATATCATGCCCATTTTTTAGCTACATAGCAGTGCAGTGTCGTGTAATTTTCAAGTAAACAGTATTCTTTCCCGGGCTTTTTAAATTTTCCACTAACATGTAATGAAAAGAGTAAATTTTTCATAATAAACTGAGTTCTTTAAATCTTATGTCGTGGCTGTTCATGTTCTTCAAATTTTACACTCTAGTTATGCATATTTACAAGGTGGGGGTAAAGGAAATTCGTGCAAACCCCGAAGGATCAAGCGGAAGGAATAGATTAAGAACCCTTGAAGCAGAGTGACCGTAATAAAGGGGAAATAGAGAGATAACGAGGGTGCAGCTGGATGAAAGGCAAAGAAGAGGATAGGAAGAATAAAAAGGTGGGAAGGGGGTAAGGAAGAAGAATGAATAAAGAGAATGGGAAGAGGGAAGGAGAAAAAAGTTAAAAGAAAATGAGGGAGAAAACGTGGAAGTGAAGGAGGAAAGAACAAGAAAAGAATGAGGAAAAGAAGAAGGGAGGAAAAAGACAGGTTGGGGAAATGGAAAAACTAGAAGGGAGAAAAGAACACCTGGGATCGAAAGATAGAAGAGGAAGGATTAGGAATTGGAGGAGGTGAAAAAGATTTATAAATGATGAGAAAGAGGAGGAAATAGAAAATACTGAGAGAGAGAGAGAGAGAGAGAGAGAGAGAGAGAGAGAGAGAGAGAGAGAGAAGGAGAAGAAATCAGAGGAGAGAGGAAAAATATTAGAAGGAAAGAACAGCAGGAAGAGAAGGAAATTCAGAAGAGACGAGGAGAAAAATAGAAGAGATGGGAAGAGAAGAGGAGAATAAAAAGCAAGAGATGTGGGATGTGACGGGAGATGAAGGGAAGGTAGCAAAGAGGAGGAGAAAATATTTAGAAAGAGGAAAGAGGACAGTGAAGTAAATGTAAGGAGTAAACAAGAAGATAAGAGCAAAGTACGGAAGAAGAGAGGAAGGCAGTATAGGGAAAGAGGAAGTAGAGAGCAGGTGGAGAAATGAACAATACAAAACAGAAGGTAAATCTCGGGTACAGGTGAAAAAGTGTGGAAGAACACGTGAGGTGAAGAGTAGAATTAAAAGAGGTATTGATCAGTTCCCTTGGTGCTGCCTACTCTACCTACCTTCACACCTCTCCTCCCGACCCCTCTCACCGCCATCCCCCCTTCCCCGCCGTTCCTGTCAGTCTCAACACTTTCCCCCTCCTCCTGACCACACCCCTTCCTCAGCTCAACACACCCTTCCTCTCTATATGCCCTTCACATTCCTACCGACCTCCCCTGCCCTAGCAAACACCTTCCCATCACTCTATCACCCCTCCTATTGACTCCCTCTCACCTCAGTATATCTCCCCTCTTTCCCTGTCAGACCACACACCCCACCGATAACCCCCTCCTCTCCCCATCATACCTCCTTCCCCACTCCGTCTGCCCTTACAGCTCCTCTCCCGAACCCCCACACTTTCTTCTCCCCTCCTTTCCTACCCCTACATGCTCCTGGCGCCTCTCCCTCCAACCTCCCTCACCCTGTATATCCTCCTACCCTCCCTCCCAGCTTAATATCTCCCCCTCCCGATCCCTACACCCCTCCCGACATCCCGCAACCTCACCCCCTCCCGCACCCCTCACCCTCACCTTTAGCAATTAATTTGCATATTACACTTAAGTATTCCCTTGCATCTTATTTTTATGGCTTAAATATTGACAGCATTTACATCAAAGCATACACGAGGATATTGAGGTATATTTTGGAGAGCAGATTGCTAAGGAGGAGGTTTTACCAAATCTCCAAAGCCGCGTACAATGCCTCTATGGAAGATTAGAGACAAAAAGTCAGATCTAATAATATTACACTGAAAAAACATCAATCCATTGGAAACAGTAACATTAATAACAATGTTCCTTTACCATAGGCGTATTGCATCTGTCCCTTGCACAGCTGTAGTTGTCTCTGTTACTGATACATGATCCACGATTCCTGATACATTTCGGAGAGTACGAAACAAGATTATCCGCATATATATAAGAGCCGCGTTGTTTGTTTGCTTGTTTGCTTGTTCGTATTTCCTTCAATCAAGCCCAAATCAAGGGCCAGAGACCCCCAAACCCATATATATTCCTAGATGATTTGCATAATACGCATTGATATTCTATTTTACTTTTTGTATACGTTTTCGCTGTTGATACAAACTGCATTAATAACGTACATACCTATGATTTATTAACCCCTTCAGCACAATTGATATCTTTCTCTTGTCATTTCAGGCAATTTTAGTCAGCTTCAGAGAGATTTCCAAGCCTGAGGAACCAGATATTCCCTTACTAGCTCACCTGTAGGAACTCCCAGATTTTAATGCAGTCGTCTAGTATTAGCAAGAATAATGTAATGGGACGTCCTTGGACTGACGAAATAAATGTTAACGAAGATGTGCTACAACGATTCCTAACCCGATAAGAACAAGGCCAAGTATGATGTAGAAGAAAAAATATATATATTCTGCGTCAAAGATCAAGCAGTTCGTTTCAGAAACCAAGGAATCCTCCCACACGCCAAAGATGGAGTCTTACACCTTTAAAGGCCACTGCACGGACACTAACACCACTAACACTGCCTGTCAATGCTGAATAATGCAAGGGATGTGTCTGTTGCGGTTGGTGGGATGGAATCAGTGGGGAAGTTTTTATGAGCTCTCAGTGAGGTTTGTTGAAGCCTGGTAGCATTTTATTAACGTTACTTTAAATGAAGTCTGGGATTAGGCGTTTGGTCATAGACTGATACATGGATGTTGTACGAATATATAGATAGATAGATAGATCCCTCCATTTCATGCGATAATTATTTCTTTTCTACTTGGTTCCTGTAATCACCAGATCGATTAGGTCACAATATAATTCCCTCCATCTCCCTCACCGTCAGTTATACTAATGATGTGATTAATTTCGTCGACTTAAAATGGGGGTTTGACATCCTTTTCTGACCCTTTCAGTCACATGATGTAGACCTGTATTTTATTCTAATACCTATCATATTTACATGATTTTCTCATTTTTTCGAGGAATCAGCTGCAGTGAAGAGGATCAAAACTATATTCATTATCTTCTTCACAACTTGATTTTCCTTTCTATCTCGCTTAAATCATCCGTAAGAAGAAGGGATGATAATAAGAAGAAAAACGTTTATCGGAAGGAAGGGACAAAAAATCCCTCCTTCAGCATACATGATAATATTGTATAACTGAGTAGGTGTATGTGTTAAGGCTTGTGTGGAGTGATGCTGATGATTTTCCTATTTTTATGCTTTGTTTATGGATACCTCACCCCATCTTTTAATATGATGCTAAGGCTTTTAATGATACTATTAATGATGATGCTATGATTTGTACAAGCATTCTCATCATACTGTAGTCATGCTTTCTCTTTCTTTCGTTTCTGGATCATACTTCACCCTGTCTTTACCTGAGAAGGGGTAGATTGATGATGATGATGATATTTATGGACTGGCTTATTTTCTCGTGACATTGGGAAACATTTCAGGGGGAAGCAAAAGCACACACATGGGCAGATTTGATGAGGATTTTATGAGCGTTCGAGCTTCATTACTCGGGATGAAATGAGTGTGTGTGTGTGTGTGTGTGTGTGTGTGTGTGTGTGTGTGTGTGTGTGCGTGAGTGTGTGTGTGTGTGTGTGTGTCTGTATCTCAAACATAAACACACACTGCAAACTCTGTCAACAATTCAGTAAGATGATGACTGAAATGTAAGTCCCCATTGATCCAGGGTGCTGGCGAGGAAATTACAAGTCACATGAAATCAGGAAGCTCAAAGTGGCAACCAGCGTAAGTGTGGAACAGGAAGAAGCAGAATGAAGTTACAAGAGACAAGCGACTTACAGATCCTAACCTGAATTAGACAATGTTAACTTTGATTTGTTAGCTAATACAGACACAGGCAATTACTTAACAATAAACAATAATTCGCAAAACCCCGTAAGTAAAGTTATGTGAGAAATGATAACCAGAGAATGAGAATAGGATAGCAGGGTTCTTTTAAATATCAGCATAGTTGGTATATCTAGCTTTATACCCCTTAGAGAATATTGGAAATGCATTATCAGTAGCCCATAAAGCAAAATATAGTATATAATAGAAGAGGGGATGTAAGGACAGAAAGTACAGAAGAAAAAAGACCGACAAATTCAGTCCCCTCTGTGTGAAGCAATGCAAGCGCTTGGAAATGTAAATTAATACAGAGACACACACAAATTTAACAATAGTATAACCGTACACGAAACGCAGTAAGTAATGTAAAGAGAGAAGATGATGGAGTATCTGGGAGGGAGAACAGAATGCAAGGCATCTACAGAAACAATCCTTCAGCAGACAACGTTAGCCTTGGATATATTGCTTAAAACAGACACAGAGACTTTAAAATAGCATTACACATCACGAATTCACCAAAGAATGTTATGTAAGAAAAGCAGAGGAAGCAGTAGACAGAAAGAACTTTAGACAAAGGGCCGACCAGAGCAACCTTAAAGTTACAACGCAATAATAGCGTCTAAGATTTGTTAAAACTGGATACACAAACATTACCATATTCGTTCACGCAGCCGATTATGTAAAAGACGCGGGACAAGCAAGGAGACAGAGAAGACGAAGTTAACGTGGGATTTTTTACATAATAGACCCACAAACCGTAACTTTAAAATAACACAGTGAGTCAAGAAGGCAAACACTCCGTCATGAAGCCTGATAATTACTGTAAAACGAAAAAAAACTGTAGAGGGAGAAGCAGGTCGAGAGAAACGGAAGGCCAGGAACGTACAAAAGCAATCCTGAATTTACGAGGCAGGGCTGGCGGCTCCAGTTCTCTTAAGGTGGACAGAATAAACACTGGCAGTCTGGGACGTGAAATATGAGAGAGGACGTGGAGAGGGTGGAGAGAAAGATGAGAGAGGAAGAAGAAAAGGGTGGAGAGAGAGAGAGAGAGATGGATAAGAAACATGATGGTTGAGGTGAGTAAAGGAACTATGAGAGATTCGTAGAGTTGAATGGGCGAACGAGGAGGAGAAAGGGAGGGAATGGTGAGAAAGGGGGAGAGACGGATGGAGAGAAAGGAGGTGAGGAGGCTGAAGAGAAGGGAGCAGAAAGAGGTGACAGGGACAATTGGAGAAGACGGAAGAAGGGGAGAGACGAGGGAAAAAATGCAGGGAAGACAGGGAAGTAGGAGGGAAGGTTGGAGTGAGGGAAAGGAGAGTCATGGAGAGGAGTGAAGGGAAGGGAAGGGAAGGTGTTCAGAAACGGAAAGATGGGGTGAGGAGAAGGGAGAGGGATGATTCAAGTTAACGCTTTCGCTTCGGTAACCATATTACTTGCTTTCTTTCTCGGGGCGATTTACTCAGATTAAGGAAGATCTTTTGAGCCAGGGAGACTGGCTGTGGCCTTAATTAACCTCCTCGCTACCTCCTTTTTTAGTGAAGCAAAATCGTCAACAAAGGGTAAAAAAAAAAAAAAAAAAAAAGTCTTCTGGCTGATGGGGTTCATTTTGCCTCGCTAAAGGAAGGGATGGGTAGAAAGGGAGCAAGAATTACGGGGGATCGTGAGAGGGGAGGAGAGGGGTGAGAGAAGCGAGAAAGAGAGGGAGAGGTGAAGGGTGAGAGAAAGGAGAGAGAGAGACAGTGGCCAGTATGGGAAAGAGGGGTGAGGAGAATGATATGGGAGTGGAAAATATGAAAGGGAGGGACAGGAAAGGGAGCTGGAAGTAAAAAGGAAGTGAAGTGAGGAGTGAGGGGCGAGGGAGGGAATAAGGAAAGGTAGGGATTCTGGCGAGTGAGGTGTGAGCAAGGAAGGGGTGTGGGTGAAAGGAGAGGAGTGGAGAGAGAGGTGAGACGAAAGGACAGGAGATTGGATGAGAGAGGGGTGGAAGAGATGATGAGGCTGAAAGAGGATAGGGAATGGTAATAAAGGAAGGGAGAGGAAAGAGTCAGGAGGTAAAGGGAGAAATAAAATAGGATAGGTATGGTGAAGGAACTCGATGGTATAACAGAAAGGAGAGGAGAGAGGGAAGTGAAGGGAGAAGAGAGGTGATTAACGAGAGGAATGAGAGGTGAGAAGAGAGGGTGAGTGAGTAGAGAAGAGGAGGAGAGGAGCGTAAGGAGAAGTGACACGAAAGAGGAGAGGACTGAAGGGAGAAAGAGCAAGTAGGTGAGCAGATGGCAAGATGCTGAGAGACGTATGGAATTTAAGACTTATGACGAAGGGGTGGGCTGGGGATGAGGGGCCGAGAGGAAAGAGAGAAAGGAAGGAAAGTAAGGTGAGGAGAAAGTTGAAATGTGAGATATTACGCAAAGGAGAGGGAGAGAGAGGAGGGGGGAGGATGGAGGGAGGGGAGAGGTGACAGAGGGAGGTGAAATGGGAGCACTGGAGAGTGAGGCGAGAGCAGAAAAGAGAGAGATAAGTGAAGGTTAGGCACTGGGTTGATAAGATGATGAAATATGAAGTCAACGAAGAATGTGTGGAGAAAGGAAGACAGGAGGAGGAGAGATGAGAGATGTGGAGGAATAGAAGTAGAGAGGTGAGTGAGAGGTAGCGGAGTAGGAAAAGAAGAATGAGGGAAGGAGGGCATGAGGTGGAGAGAGGGATATGAATGTGGTTTGAGAGATGTGTGAGTGAAGTGTGAGTGTGGTGTGAGTGGAGTATGTGGGTGGTTTGGCTGGGGTATGAGAGTAGTGTGAGTGGGCTATGATATTGGTGGAAATCGGGTACGAGAATGGTATGAGAGGTATGGGAGTGGTGTGAGTGGGGAATGAAGGTGCAGTGAGTTATGTATGTGTTGTGATATGAGTGGGATGTGAGGATGGTATTTGTGGGGTATTAAATTGAGTGGCGTGAGGGATATGGGAGTGGTGTGATACGATCGAGAGACTGGTGTGAGTGGGGTGTGGGAGTGGCGTAAGTGGGGTATGAAAGTGATGTGAGTGGGACTTGAGCGTAGTATGACAGGTGTGAATTAAGACTGAGCAATATAAGTGGGGTAGAGTTGAGTGACTGAGGAGTAACTGGAATGTGAGATTGATGTGAGTGGGGTACTGTGAGTGGTGCATGGGAGTTGTGAGGACAGGAGTGAGGTAATAGTGAAGTTGAGTGGGATACGAGTGTCATGAGAGGGTAGGGATTGACATGACTGAGCGATGGCCACAAATATGACAGTCCGTTCCCTGAGGTCTAGCAGACTTCCTTGTCCTATACCCTTCATACATGACAAATTGCTTGGTCGTATGGAAGATAGACTTCTGCCTATATTGGTGAAATCTAAGTAAAGAAACGGCTCTCTAAGTCTTATCTTAATCGAACTCGCGTCTCTTCGCACAACAGACCACTTCCCTAACCACTTGACTCATGTATGCTGAGTGTGTGAGTGTGTGGGGAGAGCAGCGTGAGGAGACGGTGTGAGTGGATGGAGTGGCTAGGTTTAGGAGGACCGTGGTAACTGACAGTGTAGAAGATTGATGGGAGAGGAGAGAGGAGGGTGAGTGATGGAGTGATAAACAGCAGGTGAGTGCGTGTGTGTGTGTGTGTGTGTGTGTGTGTGTGTGTGTGAGAGAGAGAGAGAGAGAGAGATACAGACAGACAAACACAGACAGATCGACATACTGACAGACACAGACAGAAACAGATAAAAATACAAATAGACAGATATATAGACAGATTGACAGACAGAGACAGACAGGCATATTGGCAGACAGACAGACAGATACATAGACAGGTAATTATGTACCTGTATTACTGTAAACAAAGATGGATGTGTGAGTGGATGTTGTGATATTTAAGAGTGGTGAAAGTTGGGATTACATCAGCGGTACTTCTCATTTGCTACTTTCGAGCGATATTATCCCACTAATTAAAGGCCTCTCGTATTGGAGGGATTAATGATGGCTTATTCTAATCTGTCTAGTACGAATTATCTCTCACAGAATGAATACTTATCACTGAGCGCTAGCATGCATTTAAGACAAGAACGATACGGGATTACAAGAGGTATCATGAGATTTTTATTCAGGTTAAAGGAACGACATGATGGTGATGATGAAGGGTGTATCAGGATGTAGCGAGAATCAAGTTTAAATGACACTGTATGGAAAAGATTACAAGCAATATCAGCTAGTTAGATTATGAGTGAAGAAAAGGATCGTCATACTCCACATCATCATCATTATCGACGTTATCCCGACCCACTTACGCAGGATTCTGAAGCAAGGAGAGAAGAGCACAGTGTGGGGATCGCTCAACACTAAGCCAGATAAATGGGCCACAGAATCATCCAGACACCATCCAAACCTCCGGAGTCCTGGCTCCATTTTAACTTGCTTTTTTTTATTTATTTATTTTTTAGCTCACTCCGCATATACTTTTCCGACAATTAAAAAAAGAAGTGACAAATTCTAGACACGTGCTTCCCCATACATAAGCCATCAAAACAACTCGATCCCCTGTAAATTCCCTATCCACCACACCCTCCACACCACTCTTTCTCATACATTCATTACCCACACCTATCCAGACTCTCCTTGTAGCCTTCACGTGAAGAGTGGTATTAAATGATGCTTCTTGCTGGTTAACTAATACAGTACATCAAGAAAGGGCATCGTGCCATTGTTTCTCTCCACTGTGAAACGCAGTCCTGGCATCTGAAGGCGACTTTGATGGCCTCCTACCTCATTCTCTTCTTTCACCTCCATGAAGCTACCATCGATGTATCTGCAGTATACATCGGGTTTCTCCACCTCAGCAAAGATCTGGTCCTCGATGCCCCCCGCGAAAAAGTTGGCAAAAAGTACCCCCAGAGACGATCCCATTGCAGCTCCATCCACTTGACAGTAACGAATATGTTTTGGACAGATGAAAGAGGCTTCCTTCGTGCTGCGCCCTATTAGCTGTCACTGTATGTTTTCAGGTATGTTCAAGGTCAGGGCGTCTTCATTCCTATACACCCATTCACTATTTTGATGACTACCTACGCTGCAATAAGTGGTCTGTTAGAAGCAATTACGCAGTATGAATGACGTTTTCGGGCTGAAGGAGTTAGTAGAGCTTAGACTATGGCGTTACTTAATACTTTCACTACATACACTGACGCTGACGAGGAGCCTATATTTGGTTGCGCTGCGCACCCTAGATGGAGCAGTTTCGGCTTCCATCCTGGGGCCAGACTTTCTGTTTCTCTGTACCTCGCCGTGAGAAGGACCCTGGCCCGACCGCACTCTATCACTAGGGCGCCGGATTCCTACGCGGTGTGTGTGCTGTTATGTACTGTATCTGTAGGATAGCCCCACAGAGGCAGTGACTTACCTGTGTTCAATGGGTCTGCTCAGCTTAAGGCAGACCGGGGTTAAGCAACAAAAACAACAACTACATACATTATATTTTACTCTTGCAACCTTCGGAACTTTAATCAGCTTGGCAGAGACTTTCCGGGCCGAAGGGATCACACTGAGGTACCAAGACTTAATAAAACAAGAAGTCACTGTCTTTATAGACCTGTAACGAAATTACTGCAGCCAATTTTTAAAAGTCTCTCTTTGAAATTTTTAGAACATGTGAAACTGTTTCATTAAAATGACTCCTTATGGCCAGAATTGAAAACTGCTAAATAATCAGCTGATAATTTAGCTTACACGACAGCTGAAATATCAGATAAAAAAAAAAAAAAAACTCAAGCTCAGCAACTTTGTATTTCATAAGAAAATCGTTAAAATCCCTCGTTATAGTTGAAATTGAAAATGGCTTCATAGTCACCTGATGCGTCAGCTGACGCAACAGCTAACATGTTAAATCGACTCAAAATATCAAATTGAGCAACTTTGTATTTCATAAGTATATCGTTCAGAGATCTCCAAGAACAGATATTAAACTTATCCTTGAAGGAGAGAGGGAAAAAAAAAATCCGCAGGTGTACCACATAACAGACCTGTCTGTTTCGTCGCAGGCGAAAATCTTCCTTGGATGCAAGTGGTTAACACTCTCAGACCCCTATGCCTCACCCTCGGCTGAATAAAATCGTCTGGCTTTAGCTGGCATGGAATACTAGAACTATTCCTATCACGAGAGAGTCAATAGTATCCCCTAGGCTCTTATGGTTTGCCCCCAGAGGAATAAAATCGTCTGGCATTACCTGTAGCAGAATATTGGAGTTGTTCCGACCATGGGAGAGTTAAAGAGGCTGGCAGAGGTGGGGGCTATGGGTACCGCGCTGCGAGGGTGGAGGGGAGGGAGCGATAACACAGCAGAAGGAAGGGGACAGTATTAGTTTATCAAGAGAAATGGCCGAGGATGGAGGGGCGTCTCAAGAGTTATGATCCATTTATTTTAACTCGGCGAAATTTAGCCACACCCCCGGCCTGAGTCATGGGCCGTGATTGGATAAACCTTGAGGGGATAAAAGCCTGGAAGTTTATAGCCCATATTTTTCGACTGGGCTGCTTTCAACATAATCATTATCTCTCTCTCTCTCTCTCTCTCTCTCTCTCTCTCTCTACGGGGATATAGACTAAGATAGTTATGTGAGATCTGACAATGGCATAAGAGGTTAGAGAAATAAGTTGTAATCGTTAGTATTTCAGAATGAGAGGCAGTGGTAAGGTAAGGAATGTCGCAGTGGGAGAGAAGAGTGAAATTTAACGTAGTGCGATGGGAAAGGGAGACAAGGGTTGAAAAAAGTGGCGTGATTATACCGAGAATGCTTGACGAGGAACTAATCAAGATGTCTGATGTAGAAGTGGATGGAGCGGAAGGAAGTGGAAGGTCTAAGAAAAGGCGGAAAATTAACGTGAAAGATATTTTGAATCACAGAGATCTAAGCATCAGAGAGGGCGAGAGGCGTGAATGAAATAGAGCAAACTGGAATGAATTAATTTATGGGGCAAAGACTCGCCGACAGTGATCTACAAGAGGCAAGAAGTGAAGCCACCGGGGCAACCGTAAATAAGTGATGCCTGACTGTGGATGATTTTGAGGCAATTTGCAGTAAGTATGTACAATATAACAAGTAAATGCTGAAGATAACAAAGCATTTCGTTTCCCGCAGCGATATCAAACAATCAGATGCAAGTAAAACGATGAATCTTTGGGAATTTCAAGTGGACTCAAGGCACGTGAAACCTTATGTAATCCCTTCAGTCCGATGTTGTGCTATATCTTATGCTTGTTGCCTGTACACTGCTTCAGTCAGCCCCGAGGGGACTTGCTGAAATGGACAGTAAGATATATCCTTCATTACCATTTCAGTATGAGCACATTGTTTCCTGCTTTGAAGATGACCGTCTGGAGGCAGTAGCAGTGTACCAGAAGAATAACAAGCCATCGACTTTATAGGTTAGCTACTGTACTACGATGACGTCTGTATATACCTTGGTCTTGCCGCTGCCACACAGTTTCCTGCTTAGTGATAGGATTAATCAAGACTGTGTCCTACCATTACAGCAAAGAAAGCCTATGCCAAACTGAGGAAAGTCTTCAGGGGATAACAACATCAAAATGAAAATAACGCCATCAGAGTAAATAGGTGAGCTCACTCATGGTCAAGACAGCTCTGTTATTCTACTTTAGCTAACGCCAGATAATATTACTGATAGAGTGAACCACAGGAGCCTGAGAGTGCTAATACTTTCGTCAGTAACTTTATCATTGTCGGCAAACTCTAGTAATTTTTTCTTCCTGTTAATGCCAGACGGTTTAATTCAGTTATAAGTGAGTCATAGGAGCCTGAGAGCATAAAAAAGGGTAATAATCATCTAAGAGCAAAGAAAGTCTGTGTACGGCGCCATGAATTGAACTGCGAGGCCATACTGAATTGGGAACTGATGGGAAAAAAACTAAAAAAACACTCTGACGTGGTTCGGTCATGGGGAACGAATGGAGAGTTCGGCTTAGCGAGTGTTTATGAGGGTGAGGTGACTGCGAGGAGGAGGGGAAGGCTGAGAACGAGGTGGAGAAATAAGGTAGCGTAGTATCGTGTGTAATGGGGAGTGAGATATACGACTAGGAGGATATCTATGAATTTAGGTGGCTGTGAGAAGGAGAGGGAGATTATGGACGAGGCGAGAAGATGCGTGTGTATGTAGGGGGGGAATGTCGTGGTGTGTCGTAGGGAGAGAGGACGTTACTGTCTTAATCTGTGGCTACCAGTGGACGAATAAACTATATTTTCAATCCGAAATTTTGCTCGTGGAATCTTTCTGGCGTTGTTCTTGTTATCTCTCGACGATTTTGTTCACTATAGGATGTACTTTACAAACTGTGGAGTTGGGGTTAGGTGCCGGTATAGCTTCAATAAAACCCTTATAAACTTATATAAACTGGTTTGGCAGCAATAGGAATGTAACTATATCGGGCGCCACCTAGATTCACTGCCTTAACGCCTTCATTCCGGTGACCTGTTTTATATTTTATTCTTGCTGCCACCAAAAGAGTTTTCTTGAGACGTTCCAACTGGACAGATAAAATATAGCTTATAATTACCTCTTCAATACAAGAGACCATTTTAATATGAATAAATACTTTGAAAATGACAATAAGGTAGCAGACATGACATCCTCGAATTCACGGGGTTAGCAAAACACGTCTATGAAGGATAATGGCAAAGAGGAACGCAGATGGGAGAGGAGGAGGGAATGAGAGGAGAAGGAAGGGAAAGGGAAGAGGAAGTGAGGGAGAAAGGAAAAGAGAAATATCACAAGAGGGTGCAAGGGAAAGGGGTGGGGAAAGTGAAATAATGTTGCACAGATTGAATAACTTAGACAGAACGCTCAATGAAAAGGAAGGGGAGCTAACAGGCACGGAGGGAGAGAAGAAGGAGAGAGGAAGGGGGTGCGGAAAAGGAAGGGAATAGGGAGAAATTAGGAAGAAGAAAGTGAAGGGGAAAGGGGGCGGGAGAAGTGGAACAATTTTGCTTTCCTTTCATTCTAATTTCCTTTCTCTCTCTCCAATTTTTCTTGTTCTATCACACCGGCCCTAACTTTTTTTCCATTTCTCTGTCTGTGTATCTGTGCTCACACACACACACACACACACACACACACACACACACAGATAACAGAGAAGAAAAGAAGCATTAGGGGATACCGCACAAAATTATCCAGTGTCTCTGAACCCTCCACCTGAACAGCCTCCCTTTGGATGGTAATATTAAAAGTTAAAAGCCTCAGAGTTTTTATTTATTTTATTTTATTTATTTATTTTTATTTTGTAGGTGATTTGCATAAAGCTGTAGTAACTGTTCATATCATACATTTACAAGAACTTGAAGCTTTCAGAGTTTTTTTCTTCCACTGAACCAACACGTCATTTAACCCCTTTGCTCTTATGGCATCTTCCAGTCTGCACACTGTGATGGAGACCTGCTGTATTGACCCAGTTTCTGTATTCCTTCTTTCTAGTTTCCAAGCATTTTTCAGGTTAATGCCATTCCTTCATTTCTTCACCAGTTCACTTCAAACTTAGTGCAGTTATTCCTTGGGCAAATACAACAAGACACCTTTTTCTTTTATATTTAGGCCTCTCCAAAGGACTGTAATAGGCTCAAGGTTAAATCATGCAGACACACAAACTGTGGGGATCCTGTTTTTTTTTTGTACGTGAATTAATTATACTGGCAATTTGAATGGGGGAACGTCAGTGAACCGTAGCAGTGCGGAGACCATCGTGCAGTCCCTTGGAGATGTGGACAGTTTATCATTTTAAACATATTTGCTACCTAAAGACGAATACATTCAGCTCAGGTGAGAACTCCCCCAAAAAAGAAGTATCTAATGAAGCTGTGCCCATCTCCTCCACTTTCAAGAACGCCTCAAGCCGAATATAACTGCCTATTGATAGAAATAAGGAAAAAATATCGTTGTACTCTGGCTGAAGAGAATAAATACACTGCGACTGGCACCTTGCTTAGTCTTGAAACCGTGCACTAAATATTTAGATAGACAGACAGACGGATATACGGGAGTAGATCGATAGAGACTGAAATAATTAGATAAAGTGTTCTTACTGAGCTAAGAACAAGAGGGAGAGGAATCTCGTTCTAGTTCGTATTTTCAGAAGCATATAGGACGTCAAGCCTAGTAATATCTTGTCAGGCTAGTCGATAATTACCAATGGGCTGGAACTTACCTAATTTTCGTAACCTCATAGTGTAAAGGGCGACAAAACCCTAATAGGCCTCGGTAAGATAATCCACAATAACATACAGCAAATGTCTAGAAATTAACTTCATAAGATCTAAGCCTCTAGTTCTTTACCTTGACTCAAATTTTCGTCCTTTTGCAACTTATCTGGTAGCTTAGTAATCTTAAAATATAATACTTCATCTGCCTGTATGTCCTTGACGTTTCAGAAGTGTTAATGAGTTAATGAAGGTGAAGGCCATTTGAGACAAGCATAAGTGAGTGAAGTGAATGTGGGGAGAGGGAGAAGAAGACCGAGAACTAGACGGTATGAAGGGTAGGGGAAGATTTTGTTACAGTAATCTGACTGCATGTCCTCAAATGTAAAGGCCATTTGAGACAAGCTTAAGTGAATGAAGTGAATGTGGGTAGGAGTAGAAGACCGAGAACTAGATGGTGAGATATGGTGTGAGAGGATATGGAGGAGGGGTGCGTGTCTTGGGAGGAGGGGTCGTTACTGAATACGGATAGAACGTCTGCAGATCCTTTTTTTTGAGACACCCCTCACAGAATGCTGGGTCAGGCACGGGCAGATAGAAATAGATGAACTGACAATAGGTAGGCAGATTGAGTGTACATCCGTGGCTTCATATGCATTTCTCCAACATCAAAAACAAGAAAAGAGAGGCAGTGGCGACAGCATTCCAAGTCGAGTGTAAAGTTAATATCATCTTGGAGCTTCAAAGCCTCAGGCCTTAATTAAATGTGTCAGGTAATATTACACAAACATTAAATATGAAAGATTTTTTGAGACACCGAAATGAGAAAGTTCAAGGAGAACATTCGACCTTTGAAGTATAGGATTCAATCACCATACAGAGATTGGGTACCGTCAGGGAAAAAAATATTCTCCTCTTCTGCATCTCACTTTCTTCTGCCCGTAAACAATGCTAACCTCAGAGAGATTTTGTATGCTTCTCTGTTCATAGACGATGCTATTTTACGTGATGCGTTAGAGGGGATAGTTGAAGACGTGCCCCAAATGCGAGGTAGGCGCAGTGGAATAGTACCCGAACTTTTGTCCCAG
>JAGKTI010021862.1:0-15537 GCA_018397915.1 Birgus latro | reverse complement strand
ATGGGGGTAGGGGAGGAGGGGGAGGGGAGCTATCCCCTTGAGATTCTTACAGCTACTTGATTTGACAGCTCTGAGGGGAGGGGAGGGGGGAAGGGATGAGGGGAGAGAGGATGGTGGAGTGTGTGAGTAACACCGGTACTTGCTTTTGCTCATTTTTTTCTTTTATTTGGAAAACTACACAGCTATAAGGGAAGGGGACGAGGAGAGGGAAGGTGGGGAGAGAAGTGTTAGGGGGGAAGGGTGTTGGGAGTGAGTGAGGAACACCGACATAATTATTGTGCATGCTATTGTTTGAAAAAAAAAAAAAAAGAGCTGGAAAATTCTGAGGGTGTGGGTAGGGGGGGTAGGAGGGAGGAGAGGAAAAGAGTGGGGGGGTGATGGGAGTGGGTGAGGAATGTCATGGGAGGGGAGGAATGAGGGAGGAGTGGGGTGGGGGTGCATAGAAAACTGGAGTCACCCCGCCTGGAAGGGTAACCTTTTTCAACTTTGATGGGCTATAGTTCATGAACCAGTTGGTCTAAAATGCTCTGGTTTGCGGCGCAAGGTGTGTAAATTTAAGCTCTAAACCTTGGGCATAAAACTTTCTACTTCTGTAGGAGTAAAAAAAAATCGGCTCCATACAGTATACTGGACAGGTTTTCAGGGAAGTTCGGTCGATCGAATTGCATATCTTTAGGGGTTAAATTATACTCTGCATGCAACAGCTCCCAGAGTAGAATTTAGAACCCTTCCGTTTGTGGGTGTGATTTGTGTGTGTATATGGCAACTCCATGACCATCATATCTTCTCTGCGAGTGGTAGTGTTTGAACTGTGGAGGTTCAGGGTGGTCCACCAAGAGCGTCTCCCTAAAGGAGGCGTCACACTGGACCGTTTTTCGCTCGTGGTTTGCTGAGCGCCGAGCATTTGCTGGCGAGCAAATGAACAATATCTTTACACTCAACAGCTCAACCGTTTGCCGAGCAACGAGCATAATCACCAAAAATGAACAAAGCTAGAAATGGCGCCAACCGCCTCTGATATACGGACTGTCGCAAAATATGCAGCTATTGCAGCAGTTTTAGGTATTCTCCAGGAACTGCAGAAAAACAAAAAAACGTGTGTGGGTTCGATCATGGCTGAGAAGTAGAGATTGAAAAGGAATCTATGACAATCTCTGCAGGGAATGAGGTTGGAGGATGGATCTGCCTTCTACAGCGAAAGAGGGCAGGGCTTGATACAAAGAGGGAAATTAAGGGGGTAAAACACAGTGTAGCAACAAGAAAAAGTTAGCGAGATATCAGACAAACCTACCCTAACCTAACTTAACCTTACCCAATTGCTGAACAACCTAACTGGCCAGGGTTAGAAAGAAGTAAAAGCTATGTAAATTTACCTTCGGTCAAGCCAGTAGTATCGAGTTCAGGAAACTTTCTTTGAAGTTCTTTGGCAACGATCTGCCATTTGCTTCTTTTCAGCATATTCTTGCTAATAGCTCGTTGGTATGGTACCACAACATTGGATATTCCCTCATTTTTCCCAGTAATGAATGTATGATGAAGGAATTCCACATTATACGTTGAGAGGGACACTTTTAGGAAGGCTTCCAATGAGTACTTTGGTGAAGGGCGGCCATTTTTCTTGTTTACATCCGAGCCACTTGCTGCTTGTCTGACGGATTGCTCTCCGTCCAACAAGGGAGCACAAGCCACCAGCTGTTGCTTGCGAGAATGCCCTTCTGGCCAGCAAATGCTCGGTGCTCGGCAAACCACGAGCGAAAAACGGTTCAGTGTAACGCCACCTTTAAACATATAACGGCTGGCCTGTGTATAGAGAGCAGGATTGCTATACTGTGTAATTTATTTCCAAGAGTCCTACAATTCCACTGTAACACAGTGAATGCACTGATTTAGTATTTATGTGGTGGGCCAGTGTCCTTACTTTTTTTTTTTAATGTCACCCGCCACAAGGCAAACAACTATCAGGGGACCTATCCCGGTCCCAGACCTCCTCAAGGAAGAGCTAACTCCTCTCTACCTCGCCGGAGCAGGAGCAGGAAGAAAATAAGTACATGACTTCAAAAGGGTTGTCAAGTTAATCTTACTAGACTGGTCAGACTTTGTTTTTGGCCGCACCAAATGAGAAGGAGCAGCAGCCTGAAAGTAGGAACTAGTAGGGATATCAGTGAGAGAGTTGGACCTTACAGGAGGAGCAAGTGAGGGGGCAGAGTGAGTGATAAGAGTGCTGGGGACAGGGTCAGTTTGCGCCTCCACCGTGCACATCATGGAACGGGACACAACCGCCGATGCATAAGATAATTAGTTTGGGAGCTGCATGCAACTCACTCACCTTCTTCCGAGCATCGTAATAAGATATGCCCTACATCGCCTTCACTGTGCAGACCTCCTTCTCCTCATTCCACTTGGGACAAACATTCGAGGAGGCGGAGTACGCACCCTTGCAGTGGAAGCAACACTCAGTCTCAGATGTAAAGTGGTCTGCATCACAACCGGCAGCTGCACATTTGCCACACATTGCGTTGGTAGCCGCACAAGACTTATCAGTATGCCCATAAATCTGGAATTTAGAGCAGCGAAGGGGATTGGGAATATATTGTCTAACTTTGACAATTTCTTAACCAACTTTGACAATACTGGGAAGAGAAACTTTTCCAGAGGAAAAGATAGTCGTAGCTGTCTTCATCCTTTTGCCTTCCGAGAAACGAGTGATGAAACGGGTATCAATTACATCTTGCTGAACAAATTCACGGGTGATGTCGTCCTCTTCTATAACCATGAGATCCCTGCAAGTGATAACACCTTTGCAGGAATTCATGGAACGTGGGATCCTCGGCTCAACATCATAACAGCAAAACTTGTGGAGTTCATCAAAGCCTTAACCTGGGACACGTTGACGGTCTGTACTAGATCTTCATCAGCAAGTTTTTTTTACCCTTTCAACTTTTCCTCCACAACCATCAATCACCTCATTGATAATTAAAGGACTGAGGCTGGACAAGGGAGTAGAACCTACTGCATGGAGCAAGACAAATTCCGCATTAAGCGCAGATATGTCGACGTTCGTTCGTGTCTGGAATCGGTCAGTCTGGGGTCATTCAGTTCGTCGATCTGTGAAATTGTCGGAACCGACTCCTCCCCCCCCCCCCTATAAAGGGAGGGGAGGCGGCAGGGGCGTCCGCCATAGTAATCATCTCCCCCTAGTGGGAAAGTGGAAAGAAAGAGAAAACGAGCAAGGGACAACACACCAAGGAAAAAATAACTAAGGCTGAGATTACCCTCTCAGACCACTCTCGGGAGGTCTCATCTGTGTTTATTTACACCCAGAGCGATCAGTGGGGGGATCACTCCAGAGGTAAATAGGCATAGGTAATTTTAATAGACAAACACCCGTTGTATCACTAAATGTGGGAGGAGGGGGTAAGTGAGTACTAGCTAGCCTAACTTCTTCACACCCTAGAGATGAAAAAAAAAAAAAACTACAGCGGGTGGAGCAGCCCTGGAGGCTGGAGCTTGACGAGAGTTCAGCACAAACGCCCACTCTCTCCACGATCGTGCGGGTGTCTCCTTAGACAAAAAACGTTAAGCAGCAGTTAGTATAGCACTTCACTGAGGACCTAGCAGTACAAAAACGTGTGTGTGTGTGTGTGTGTGTGTGTGTGTGTGTGTGTGAGAGAGAGAGAGAGAGAGAGAGAGAGAGAGAGAGAGAGATTTTACTGTATCATTTCGGTTACTTCATTCTCAATTCCACTTTCTTAATGGCTGCCGAGCATGTTTTTGTGATACTGCGAGAAGGATGTTCACGTCTAGCTAGTTACGGACTACATAATTAATTGATGGGGTTGAAAAGCTGAAGTTGGATTTTACAGCTGTCAACTTCATGAAGATCTGCAAGGCCCACAGCCTTTTTTAGTCTCAATATTTCCCTAGAACACGACCCGTTGACTGAATTATAGTGGGGATAGAGGAACACAAGAAGAGGAAGAGATACATTTATAGATATGGGCTCTACGAAAGCCATTTAAGTCAGATAATTGTGCTAAGCCCTGAACTTCCACAGAACAGCCCCACAGACTACATAATGAATAGGGATTTTAGAAGTGTAAAGGAGGGCTGGGTAGACTTTATACACATGACAGTTTTTCAAAGGCCCGAATACACGTTGGCTGTCTCGTTGGCTGTCTGCCAAGCTATACGTTTGTCTGTATCTGTCTCTCTGTATCCGCCAGTTCAACCATTTTTCTACTGAATGATCCACTACTTTGACGCCCCAGAATTATGTCAATATTTTCGTATGAAAAATGGTTTTTACTATATTTCATTACAAGTTATCCCCCGTTGAACTAAGTTTAAAAAACGGTCTTCATTAGCTTTTAAACAAAACCGAACCAAGTGATTCAAAATACCGATGTTTTCGGTGCAAATTATCCATTGAGATGACTGTATCCTCCCTAAAATGTTTTATTTTAACACATCAGATGTTGAAACCAGTTTTTAAATCCTTTTCCCCTAAGGTCACCCCACAACTAGAAAAATTATGTTAAGTTAAATCAGGGTAATTAAAAAAGCATAGTTTGTTATCGAGTATATCATGATCACTGAATTAGTGCTGTTGATCAACTGATGCCTAGGCAGCGCGGCACTGGTGGGAGAGACGCATTTATTTTCCGTCATGTGTCTCTTTTAAACTTCCCATGCCGAGGATTTACGCAAGTGCAGTATATGATTTATATGGAGTTTATATGTAAAGAGTTCCATTTAAATCCGTTCATTAATAACGGATTAATTGATGATCTGGGACATTAGAAATGCTAAGCACCCTGTATCTGTTTAACTACGTACGCGTTGCAGGATCTCTTGCTATCACTGTCAAATCTACCCTTCCATCAGCTGGCCTCTCCCGCCTGTCCTTGTATCTGTCTACTTAGCTACCTATCCATCTGTCTGTCTATTCATATATCTATATCTATCTATCGATGTGTCTATTTATTTATTTATTTATTATGTTTCTGACTTAGGCATAGGCTTCACAGCCTGCTATCTATATATATCTTTATCTATCTGTCTGTCTATCTATCTTTATCTATCTATCTATCTATTTCTGTCTGTTTGTCTGTCTGTCCATCTATCTACTTATCTGTCCCACTGATTTCTTCGCATCACGGATTCATAGCACTACACTCTATAAATACACCTGACTACTCTCACGCACCAAGCATCTGTCGGTATACACTCCTTGACGCACACGGCATACACTTCTCCCAGTCGATAACCATTGATGCTGTCTCCCAACGCAAACCAATCACAAAGAACAATTAGCGCTGCCAAGGCAGTTATTTTAGTGATGACGTATAAGCACAACAGGATATCTAGTCAAAGATGTCACATATCAAATTTGGAGTATATTGGGTGAAAACTGACGATTTTATGCTCATTTGAAATTTTAGGCCCGACATTGACTCCCCTACCGCTAACTGGGGGTGACCCCCATGATGTAATGAGGCATGTTATAGGATGCAGGTGTGAAAAATACAACTTTAGGTTTTAGTTTCATGTCGATATGACGAATTTGAAAGGAGTTATAGCGAAAAAAAAATATTTTTTTTTTCAAATTTTTATATATCTTTTGGGCCTACAGCCTGGGCCTGGGCCCACTTTGGCCAAAAATTTAATCATGTGGTCAGAGGGTCATAGCCCATCATCCCAGTAATTTTAGTCAGAATCGCACCAGTAGTTTTTGCGCGTAAAGTTGTTAACAGGCAGGCAGACAGACAGACAGACCGATTGAAAACAATACCTGTCCCCGAGCCCCTCCGGAGAGGGGACGGGTAAATATACAATACAAACATGGTGAACAACACCAAATCCTGGCTTGCTAACTGTCCATCTGACAGACAAGCACATATTACATTCCAGGGCAAATCATTACGAACACGGAACTTCTTCAGCGGAGTTCAACAGGGTTCTTTTCTCCCACCAACTTTCCTCAACCAATGCTTGCATGATATGCATAATATCCCTACACTTCAGCCTCCCACAAACCTTACTTTATGATTATGCTGATGACATCACTATAACAGCCACACATCACATTGCTGACAGCCTGCACACTGCAACAGGACTATATCAGCTCACTGCAGACATCGGTCGAACACAGTAGGCTGATGGTCAGCCCACCCAAATCCACCACCACACTCATCACCACAGAAAACATGAATACCGGTCACTCCCTCTTCATCACACCTAACAATGACGTGTGCCACTTACACACTCCACTAAGATACTTGGAGTGACATGTAATACTGGAATCACCTTCATGGATAATGTAAAAGACATCAAGAGGCGAGCACCCCTAGAATCAGTGCACTCACAACCAGATTTTGGGCAGCAAAAAGAAACTCTCATCTAACTGTAAACAATACATTAGATCAGTGATGTCCAATTCTTTCCTGGTATGGGCTCCCATCCTGTCATATACTCACTGCAAAACCTTGCACACCATAAAGAATAACCTTCTTCGCATCACCAGTGGTTGACCAAAACCACTCCCACAGTTGACTTTCACACTGAAAGTAAGGTCCTCCCTGTCAGAGACTACCTTGATAAGAAAAGGCACACAGTTCTTTGCAGCAGCCTATACCAACACACAACGCTCTGTCATTACAATACAAACTGCGCATCTAGGCACATAAAACAATCACCACACAAACATTATCAGATCTTCTACAACACTATCCCGCCCCAAGACATTCCAGCATTAGCAATGAAGAATACTTATTCACTTCATGTGCAGGGCAATACAGCACCTCGATCAAAACACACCTGACATCTGCCTATCAAAGACGTCCTGAAATAGGGCTGATCGAGTTCATTTAGCAGGGCTTAGATCCGGACATCATTCAGCCCTTTTCAGTTGCCAGCTTAGATTCGGACTGAGTAATATCACAGATGACACTTGCCCTGCATGTAGAAGAGGTCCACACAACATCACACACATAATGAAGTACTGCACAGTACATGCCTAAACAAGACACGGATACATTACCAGCGGTATAGGAACTTAATGGGACGACAACATAAGGCACTTGCTTGAATGCGGTTGACGGGTCTATTTGATCAGGACCGGCATTAAGTAACAACAATTTTTTTTTTGTCTGCTCATCCAATTTTTTTTTTTTTTTTTTATACAGTCGCTCAAGTATTTATTTTTCAACCCACCATTATTCTCTTCGTTCACACTATTAATTTCTCAAATGAATTTTACATTCCATTCTATTTTGTCCATCCATCCATCCATTTATCTATCTATCTCTCAATCACGATTTACTAGACGTCTGATCAAACTCTGAAGCTCGAAGAACTTCTTTCGTATACAGTTTGACGAAGTTTTTCTCGACACTTTTTTAAAACCTCAAAACTCTCGACTAATATTTCCTCATCTTTGCGACAAACCTGTACCATCACAGAAGATTTTTATAGTGAACTGACATGGCTGATAAATCTCCAGGAATGGTAGAGGTAACAAACTCAGAACAAGGCGTAAAAATGCTATGGAGAGAGAGAGAGAGAGAGAGAGAGAGAGAGAGAGAGAGAGAGAGTTGATAGTATGTTATGGCGTTTCTCTTGTAATAGCCATTTGGTATTCATTTTTTGTTGTAGTGCAACTTTAAACCCTGATGTACAGTGTAACAGAGACGTATCCAGGTGGCAGAGTATGTTTTGTAGTACCTCCTCTTTAGCGATTTAGTTTGTATATTACACCTTAATATTCTCGTGTAGTCTGCTTACATCGTTTCAATATCGACATGGTTTGCTTCAGTACCCCACAGGAGGATACTGAAGCCTAATGTGCTGAGTAAATCGCTAAGGAAAAAGTGTTAAGAGATCTTCAGAGTCACACTATTCTCATTCCTCTGGTGTTCACTTACAGCTCTGTTAACAGGACCACCACCCAGGCATTCACAGCAGCACCCCGCCGCCACCATCAGTGCCAGAGTCGATAGTGCCACCTCTGGCACTGGTGTCAGCTGATCCAGAGTGTTGCCGCCGCCGCTGACCAGGCTGTCCTACTGTAAACACAGGGGCGGAACCAGGAATAGTTTTATGAATCGCACATATCCTCTCTCCAAAACACTGAGGAATCGGACCAGCCTTTTATTATGCCAACCAAGCAACATTGGCCATTCCAGGATAGCTTGTATCATATTTGTGTGGGAGATACGAAACATGATATCCATGAAAAGATGCCGTCTGTATGTGCGAAAATACTGTATACTAATGTCATTGGGATAAACCAGAGGTGTTGGCCGAACCCATTTACTGTATGAACAGGTCAGTACTATCAGAGATCATTATATTCCGCAATTTACCAATTTAATATTTACTCTGATTTGATTTTTTGAAACGTCAGGTAGGTTGTGAAGCCATTCGTATAAACAAGCAATGCCAGACACAAAATGCAAACTTGGTAAATTGCAGAAATACATTTCCAGGGTAGAATTATAAAGGCCATGATCCCGTCAAATTAGAGGCTCATTACTAATCCCTTCTTACCTGACAATTTGCTCAGGTTAGGATACAGTTTCCGGAATAGAGGGATTATTATATCCTATAATATCCTTATAAAACGGAGCTGTATCCCAAACTCAGGAAAATCATCTGGGGGAAGTAAGGAAATAATTAAAAATTATGCCATCTGAAGGAAGGGATTACAGTAATATATTCTTGTATGTGGCTGATGCAAAGTGTGTCGATACTGAAGAGCTATACATAGCATACAGGAGAAAATAAGGTGCTAGATGGAAGATGCGTCGCAATGCAAGAAGCACTGCAGGGTTTCCTGTGACACACACAATACGGTCCTCACATGTGTGGATTTATACATTCTTTATTAATTTTGCTTCATAGAACAGCATTTGTTGTTTTTGTTTTTAACCGAAGTGAGAGTGTTTTCTGCAGCTATTTTCAACCGTATGATGGTGAGGACAACTCTTGTATTCAGTTAATGCTAATGGCATCTATAACTCCATCAGCAACATGACGCATGTTTGTAGTCTCCATGTGATTTTATTCTCTTCAGATAGATTTAGCAACTAGGGGCGTTAAGTATAGTTTTCGTGTAGCCCGTTCATTACCATTTACTGCCCTTAACTGAATAAACTACTCTGGTATCAGCAAGGGTAGACTACAGATGGCGTTCTCGGCCGGACCGCATTCACTCCTTGGCTGCGAATTACCTACGTCGCATTTTGTTTCGGTTAACGTCAGACGCAAAAATTTTAAAATTTATCGTGATTAACATTTTGTAAGAGAATAAACACCTTTGTATATTACTGCAGCTAAGAAAGGATTTTTATTTTTATTTTTTTAAATTCAGGTGGCAGGAACTCATGGCAAGCAAGTAGGTAAGAGGCTTTGGGGCGTCTTGCGATCACCGTAGGGGTTGGCTATTACTTCTTGATCACCAGGTTATTTGTGCAAATGTCACTTTCATAATGTTCTCCAAGGTTTTTGCATAAATTATTCTTGATTTAAAAACATATGTATAATAGACAATATAAACAAATGAAGTGAAGGAGCGTTGTGGTGTGGATGTGGATGTGATAGAAAGCGTTAGGAGAAATACACTGAGGTGGTTTGTCCATGTGGAGAGGACGGAGAACGAGAGACTAACGAGGAGAGTGTATGTGAGTGAGGTGGAGGGGGGAGAGGGAGGGGGAGGCCACGGATAAGATGAAGGGGTGGAGTGGATAGGTACGGTATATGAGAGAGGGGGGTGTGAGCTGGGAGCAGGGCAATGAAATGGCAGGGGACAGGGGGATATGTAGGCGATTTGTTTGTGGCCATCCCTTACGGGATTGAGGCGTCTGGCAATAGATGGATAGATAAACGAAATTTAAGATTAGAATGCAAAATCAATCGCCAAAGAATACATAATGAAACCGACGATAATATTATCCCAAGCACCTCTTCTTCAGCCATTCATATTTACATCTTCATACTAACTTTTTGATATCGCTGTGGTTTATACAGTTAACATAAGTTACAGTAGAATATAAACGTGAAATAACCAAAAACTAAATGGGTAGGAAAGATGGGCAGGAAACCTCCTAAACCAGTGATTTGTGTGTGTGTGTGTGTGTGTGTGTGTGTGTGTGTGTGTGTGTGTGTTTGAGAGAAAGAGATTCTATGTATAGTCACTCATAAAAGTTCGTGGGGGTCCGTGTGTGTTTCGGCCTGTGTAATCCCCACCTTCCTTCTTCCTTTATGGTGAGTCTGTATAACGACGTGACGACGCAAGTACCCATACACACGGCAGAACTGGGACTTGATGTAATAAAGTAAGAAAGGATTATGTTTGTCAGCCATATGTTATCGGTAGTCATAATCAGTTCAATGTTGTATGATAAAATATGAAGGTTAGAGCCCTTTCGATGTCTAAGTTTTCATTAAGCAAGTGAGCAGTGACGGCGGTAGTCCAGGTCGAGATGCAGTTGAATCGTTTCGAAAATTTGCTTCGTATCCACATGAATAATGTTGTAAGCCATTAAGAGCTGAACGCACACAGTATCGAACATAAATGTTGTTTAGCATATCTTCGTCATATATGCCTCCAAATAACCAGTGAAAAACACATCTGAATAATAGGTAATAAATCATTCTAAGCAGAACAAGACTCGAAACAATGAACAGTGAAGCAGTCTAAGTTGGCCAAAGTCGTAATGGAACAGCCTCGAGTCAGAAGGAGTTAAGTTCCCGCTATGCTATGGTATTTGAGGTTAAAGCCATTTGTTAATATAGAAATGAAATGATATATACGCTAAACATACGAATTCCTCACTGTGCAGTCATTTGATGTCGACCAATTACTCTATATAAATACCACACGTCAGATCGCAATATATTGTCCTGCAACTCGACCTGCACTACCGTCGTCACTGCTTTCTTGCTTAATGAAAACTTAGGCATCGAAAGGGCTCTAACCTTCATATCTTATCATACAACATTGAACTAATTATGACTACCGATAACATATGATTGACAGACATAATCCTTTCTTACTTTATTACATCAAGTCCCAGTTCTGCCGTGTGTATGGGTGTTTGCGTCGTCACGTCGTTATACAGACTCGCAGTAAAGAAAGGGGTGGGGGTTGCACAGGCCCTAACACACACGGACCCCCACGAACTTTTATGAGTGACTCTACATACTTATAGTCCGTTTCCTAAGGTTTAGCAGTCGTTCTACGTGCAACACGCCTTTCTATGTCACCTCTTCGGCACTATTAGCCACCCTCCATACTGAATACATGCTTGGACTGACCCATTCATGTTAGTGTGGTGGTACTAGCGGGGGTATTATAATGACATGTGGGTAGGCCTAATCATATGGAACATCAGTAAAGCATGTTTAGAAAATAATTTACTTCATCAGTATTTGAATACGACTCTGAATAGGGTACAATAAGGATAAAGGTACGATGGGGTTACTAAAAATTATTATGATCTTGGGAAACTGTAAAGGAAAGTGTTTGGTGAAAGTGAATACTATTATTTTTTTTTTTTTTTGGGGGGGGGGGTGAAGCAGCAAATAAAATAAATGCACAGATAAATAAAAGTTTCCTGTAACCATTATACTGAAAAAGTACCATCATCTACTTATCGCCTGCCTTTACAAGGAGGACATGTTTCTGCCCGCCTGTGTGTGTGTGTGTGTGTGTGTGTGTGTGTGTGCATTCCCATTATATCTCACGAACGGCTTGAGCTATCAACATGAAACCTTTATGGTATAAAGATGTGACCAAAATTTTGACCGAGTTCGAAAATGGGCACTCGGGGTCAAGGTCAAGGTCACCAAAATGGCTGCCAAAGATCAACTAGTTTTTATAGCCCGCCTGCACCACCATTATATCCCATGAATGGCTTGAGCTATCGACATGAAACCTTCAGGGTATCGAGATATGGCCAAGATCTTGGACTTCACCAACAGCATATTCTGGCGGGCGATTAGCATTCGGCTCCCGAATGTTTTTCTTTCATTAAGAGGCCGTGGTAAGGATAAGGGGCTGTGGTATTTGTGGCAGGTTGCGGTAAGGATAAGGGGTTGTAGTATTTGTAGCAGGTTGAGGTAAGGATAAGGGGCTGTAGTATTTGTGGCAAGTTGCGGTAAGGATAAGGGCCTGCGGTATTTGTAGCAGGTTACAGTAAGTGTAAAGGGCCGTAGTACAGTATTTGAGTGTGTCGTACGGCTGGCAGAGAGAACAGGCAGGCGGTTGGGCTGGGGTGGTATTGTGGGCGGGGAGGCGGTTTCAGAGGGGAACGTGCTGCCAGCGATGCTCGGCTCGAGTCGGGAGAGAGAGAAGCAGTACCACCTTATAGTTCGTGCTGGGTGTATGTCGTCCCCGTTTCTGAACATCCATGTGGACGAAGGTTTGTCTGCCTCACACTCAGACCTCATGATTGGGATTATACCTGGATACGCGGAATTATATAGATTGTAATCACACATCTTCAAAGAGATATTACTCAGAACGTCACTTCTACAATGCAGGAATATATGCACCTTGGCAGTGAATTACAAAGCCATTTGAAAAAATAATCCGCCTCTCTTGCTGCAAATTATAATTGGGCTTGCGGAATCATGCTGTTAGAGTCTGTCATTAAGTGGCAAGGAAAAATAATTATAGCTTGATACCAAAACTCCAAGTCCTAAAACTTTGTTCCTTTACCCCTTTCATCCTCACACTGACAAACAACTAGGAATTATACATATTTATCTCGCAGAGTTTGACTGCCAGCGAGAAAAATTAACCGGGATCTGAAAATAATTATAGCTTTGTTTGTATGCCGAAATTTTTGCACTTTTCTTCTATATTACTAAGTGACCTGGTAAAGGATGAATTAAGGCCGCAATTATCTGCCCAGTAAAATCTTGATAAGGTTGTTCTCTGACATAAACCCGGAATGCAGGAAATAAGAACTTTTATCACATCAAGTGGTAAGCAAATAAAACACTTATAGGCCAAGAACAAAACCCAACGGCATAATTAGCTGCAGGGAAATGTGCAGCGTTAAGCTCGTTTCTAGAGATGATTAATTTAGGCAAAGTGTTGTTAAATACTTTTGCAATAACTTGATGTGTCAGAGGCTTTTCAATTATTAATTTCATGCTAGAACAGAAGTTGTTAAATACTTTGGCGATTGCCTAATGTTATGTCAGTGGCTTTTCAATAATTTAGAGGACCCGTGCTGTCTCAGTGCTAATACTGCTTGTCGCTCTCTTACAATCAACGGTGATCGCTTGGTAGGCAAATTGAATGAGAAGTAGTAACGAGGTTCAAAATTTAGTCCCGGTGATGATAAATTTACTTAAAGAAGACGTGAAACTCATGAATGTCTTGCGAAAAGTCACGTTAGTTAATGTATGTTAATGCCTAAACTCTACAATGCCTCATGATTTCTGTAAACATATTAAGAAAAATTTAAAATTCAAGCAGGGTGCCTGCGTCAGCGAGCCTCTTATCAAGCAGTTCAGGCGATCGCGAGTGTTTGGTGTTAGCTTGTTTGTATCATCATAGAAAACAAAGAAAAGGCAGACTGATTTTATGGTCCTACTTCTATGGATTGCAAGCACACGAACGTAATTCTTTACTAGAAATTTTTATAAACCTTTCAGTGCTTAAGTAGGAAAATTTGTGAGATCCATAAATACTTGGTAAAAAAGCTTAGCTTGAATTTCTTCAAGGATATAAACGAAGAAGAACTGAAAACCTTTAAATCCCCTAAAAAGTTGGTGTATATTTTCGTATAAGTGATACACATATTTCATCAATAGAAAATGTACTGAAGTATTGCAGAGCTTAAGTAAGAACATTTACTGTGAAATCCTTTAATGTTTAGCCCATTACTAACCAGATTCCTGCATGTGGAATTAAGCTGAAATGATACTTTGATGTTGCTTACCGTCTCGTTATCACATAGCTCATAGTCGTTCCTTTAAGAACTGAAAATGCCCAGTCTGGTGAAATCCTTTTATTGTGATTCCTTGAAAGCTTAAACCGTATGCTAACCTCCAGAAACAGGCTTTAAGAAAACAACGTACGAGACTGTTGAAACAGTTATGTGGCAAAATCTTGAAAAAGGCTTTAAGAAATCGAATGCAGTTTTAAAACCAGTTTTTATATAGTCACAAGGCAGAACTCAGAAAGTGATTCCTCAGCGTCTATAACTGCCGGCAACTGAACCACCCACACACTCTTGTATAGCAGAATCTTGAAACATAAACGTTTTTACGGCAGTATCTAGAAAACAAATCGTTAAGAAATCGTATGGCAAAATCTTAAAAGTGTCCCCTCGGTGTCCATAAATAGTGGAGCGTATTGAACCACCATTCTACACTCGCCCTTGAACCATGGGTGTGATGTGGGCATCGCGTGGACGTTTGTGGGTGGTCATGGGCGTGCTGATGGTGGGGTGGCGCACAATGTTCCCAACATCGGTCAGGGCGGACACCATTCCACTCGGTAAGTTGTCAGTAGTGGAAGCTAGACTAGACCCTCATGAACATGCCTTCATTCTGGTTAGTTGTACAGGGTAGGCTAGCCCTGATGCTCCCTCACTAGTTTCTCATATCCCAATTCTCCCACTAAATCCAAATAAAACTGTTCTCGTAAAAGAACCGCATGACACCATTCCCCCGGTAGTGGTGACATGTAGAGGTGTTGATATGTAGGAGGACTGCTGGGCCTTGATAGCAGGCTGTGAAGCCTATGCCCAGAGTCGGACACAACAAAAAAAGTGGTAAACAATGGAGAAAGTGTATATCTTCATGGACCTGTTCTCTTACTGGTTAATAATAGTTCTAATGTTCCTTTCCTAACGGAACAGCAGTACTCCTACAACTTGAATGCTAAAATCGTTTGTTTGAAATCGATGATCCTTAGCTGTAAGATGAAGGTGAGTCTCCTTGGTTACAGATGAAACTCATCTTTCAGTCTAACTACACTCAGCCATAAACTAAGCTGAAAGGGGCTATAAATCTTTGTCAGATTAGATTAAATATGCTTCAGTGCCTCATATCCCAGCTCCGTACTATAAGACCACCGTGTCCCTACCGTCATTAGCTACTTTGACACATAATAAATCTTCATAACCCTACATTGTTTTCCATACTGTGAGACGGCCCCGCTGGTTGGGAGCGTACTGTGGGGAAGCGGGGCACAGCTTTGTGGTTAAAGATTTATGAAGTAGCTGACAAAATTTAGATTTTTGCCCAGAACAGTGTGAGAGTAGTATTTACACCTATCCCTTGTTTTATGATGAATGAACGTAACCCTTTTAAGTATTGTTTCGTATTTTTTATGCTTCGTAAATAAATAGATGAAGACGGTATAAAAGTACGAATCTTAAGTGAACGATTCTGTAGAGCACTGGAAAATGTTTAGTCGCCAGCACATAACCATCAAACGTATTCATCTCATTTGTGTAACGCTTGGCACACTGGGAGGTTTAATACAATTTGTTCTCGGTTATTTGTGGCGTATTC
>JAGKTI010021861.1:2256-15537 GCA_018397915.1 Birgus latro | reverse complement strand
CTTAGAAGGTCATTGATGAATAAAAGGAAGAGAGTAGGTGATAGGACAGAACCCTGAGGAACACCACTGTTGATAGGTCTAGGAGAGGAACGATGGCCGTCTACAACAGCGGCTATAGAACGACCAGAAAGGAAGCTAGAGATGAAGGCACAGATAGAAGGATAGAAACCGTAGGAGGGCAGTTTGGAAATTAAAGATTTATGCCAGACTCGATCGAAAGCCTTTGAGATGTCAAGTGCAATGACAAAGCTTTCGCCAAAGTTCCGAAAGGAGGATGACCAAGAGTCTGAAAGGTAGGTGAGAAGATCGCCAGTGGAGCGTCCCTGACGGAATCCATACTGACGATCAGAAAGAAGGTTGTGACAGGAAAGGTGCTTTAAAATTTTTCTGTTAAGAATTGACTCGAAAACTTTTGATACACAGGATGTTAAAGCAATTGGACGATAGTTAGAGGGTTGGGGATGGTCACCCTTCTTTGGGACTGGCTGAATGAGAGCAAACTTCCAGCAAGAAGGAAAGGTACAAGTTGAGAGACAAAGGCAAAAGAGTTTACCTAGGCAGGGTGTAAGCACAGAAGCACAGTTTTTGAGGACAACAGGAGGGACTCCATCAAGACCATATGCCTTTTTAGTATTGAGGCCAGTGATGGCAGAAATCACATCAGCTGAAGAAATTTTAATATCAGTCAAGAGGAAGTCAGAGGGGGGAAGTGGTGGAGGAATAGTACCGGAATCGTTTAAGGTGGAATTGGAGGAGAAAGTCTGAGCAAAGAGATCTGCTTTATCAGTAGAAGAAATAGCTACAGAGCCATCAGAGTAGAAAAGAGGAGGGAAGGATAATGAGGTAAAGTTGTTAGAAAGGTTTTTGGCAGTGTGCCAAAAGGAGCGAGAAGAATTCGAGTTGGAGAGTTGGGAACATTTAGCACGGATGAAATTGTTTTTAGCATAGCGAAGAGCAGACTTAGCACGATTCCGGGCAGAAATATATAAAAGGTGTGATTCAGGGGTGGGTTGGCTCCGGTACCTCTTATAGGCCCTCTCCTTGTTGCGGACAGCATTAGAACAAGCATGATTAAACCAAGGCTTTCTTGCATTAGTCAGAGGATATGAGAAAGGAATGTATGCCTCCATGCCCAAGAGAATAACCTCCGTAACGCGCAAGGCACACTCAGATGGCTCCCGGCCATGGAAGCAATAATCATTCCATGGAAAATCAAAGAAGTACTGCCCGAGGGCCTTCCAATCTGCAGTTCCAAAGTGCCACAGGCGGCGTTTCTTTGGAGGGTCCACAGGCTGTACTGGAGCGATTGGACATGTTAAGGTAATGAGATTATGATCGGAGGAGCCCAACGGAGAGAAAAGATGAACAGTGTAAGCAGAAGGATTAGTTGTTAGGAAAAGGTCAAGTATGTTGGAACTCTCTCCAAGGCGGTCAGGGATACAGGTAGGGTGCTGTACAAGCTGCTCTAGGTCATTAAGGTAGAAAAGATGTAGGCTTGTTCACCAGGTGGATCAGTGAAAGGAGAGGAAAGCCAAAGGTGGTGGTGAACATTGAAATCTCCTAGAATGGAGATTTCAGAGAAAGGAGAAATGGATAGAATGTGTTCCATCGTAGAAGTAAGATAGTCAAAGAATTTTTGATAGTCAGTAGAATTGGGAGATAAGTAAACAGCACAGATATATTTAGTCAGAGAATGACAGGAAAGCCGAAGCCAGAGAGTAGAGAATTCAGAAGAATCAAGTTCAGGAACACGAGAGCTAGATAGATCGTTGCGTACATATACGCAACAGCCACCTTTGGCTTTGAAACGAGAATAGAGAAAGTAGGAGGATACAGAAAAGGGTTTGCTGTCAGTTGCCTTAAACAGCTGAGTCTCTGTGAGAAAGAGAAGGTGAGGTTTAGAGGAGAAGAGGTGGTGCTCGACCGTGAAAGTTAGAGGAAAGGCCGCGAATGTTACAGAAATGAAGAAGGAGTGAGTCAGACAGTGGTTCCAGGCAGCTCTTTGAGTCGTCACCGGGAGAGGGGCGGATGGTGGGGGCATTTATGGTCCCCCCCCCTGGGGACTCCGAGGCATGATTTCTGTGCGCCATTTTGAAGAAATTTTGAAAAGGAAGTGTAGTGTGTAGCGTGTATGTAGTTTGGTGTTGACAGTTAGAGAAACTTGTATTGGAGAGCATGCTGGTCTACTCTCTGTGTAACTGAGACACTGAAAAAGTTCAGCAAAGGAGGATGGTCAGGAGCAAGTCCTGAGGGCTGATGAAACGGGAGCTCCAGCTCTCCCTGTCATCAGCTTTCCATCCTCCTTGGGAGTACTGCCCTGCTCGACTGGTGCTACAGTCTCCTCACCTACCGACCAATAGCTGTCACTTCTTCTTTTGATAAAGTATTTGAAATTGTAATTAATAAACACATATTTAAACACCTTGAATCCAGCAACTTAATCAGTGATAGACAATATGGTTTTTGCCACGAAAGATCCACCATTGACATACTCAATCTCCTGACTCATACCATTCATCAATCAATTGACCTATATGAAGAAACTCATGCAGTAGCCCTTGTAATTTCTAAAGCTTTCGACAGAGTATGGCACCGTTCCCTTCTGTCCAAACTCCCTTGCTGTGGACCAACGTCTTTTGTTCCTCTGCTTACCTCATATCTCAGTGACAGAAAAATAAGAGTAAAAGTAGACGATGTATATTCCAATTTCTACTCAATTGACGCTGGCGTGCCACAGGGATCAGTTCTGGCGCCAACTTTATTCCTGGTTCATATTAATGATCTCTTATCTGTCACCAACAACCCCATCTGTTCATGTGCAGATGACTCAACACTTCATAGTTCATTCACGCTGAGACACCCATTTACAAAGTCTGATATCTCTAAATCTCAACTCAGCACAGCCATCTCCATAAATCATGACTTATCTATGATCAGTGAATGGGGCCAAAACAACCTTGTCTTATTTAATGCTAGCAAAACCAAATATATACAGTTTACTAATAGACAGATATTGCCAGACTCGTATATTACCTTCAATGCTACTAATATTCCCATCTCCAAAAATATTGAAATTCTCGGCATCTCACTTACAGTACCCTTAGCTGGACTTCTCATGTCAGATCACTTGCTAAGACCGCCTCAAAGAAACTTGGATTCTTGTACAGAGTCCGTAGCTTCTTCACTGATGAGCAGTTAGGTATAATTTATGAGTCATGTGTGCTGTCAGCTTGAATATTGCTCACCCTTGTGAAATGGATGTGGAGTGGTTGCATTAACCCGACAAATCCCATCGACGAATGGGTACGTCGCACAATTGCAAGGGTCATAATTTGCAAAATTTTCAAGTTTCGTGGGTGATTTTTTGTAGGCATATGTGGGAGACCTTCCTCTACCTGCTGTCAAGCGGAAATACTCCCTGGCCCCACCTAATCCCCCTCCCCCCCCACACTGGGCAATTCACCTGTTAGCAGTAAGCTGGCCAGTAAAGGTATGTTGCCCCATGGTCTCTCCAATGACGAAATTCACGGTGAATGAAAGTGATTCCTGAGGTGGAGGACAAAGAAATCAAGAAGCTAGAGCAAGAAACAAACAGAAGTGATGAGGTGGTAATGTCATAAAGGAAGGTGCCATATGTGGATGTGTTTGGTAACTGAACAATGCTTCTATTGCCTATATAAATGTGTTAAAACCAATATAGTCTGTTACTATACATAAATTCGTACCAAATACATAAATAAATACGTAATTGAAAGTGGCTTAACCCTTCCATAGTTCGTTTTCTTTAGCCACGTACCCTGAAAAAGAAGGAAAACGTAAGGTTGCATGACACCTGTATCAACAGTTTTAAGCACAGGATTGCGATTTCTCTATGAATTTTCGATGTTTCTCACCAAAAGCGAAGGTTTGAGCCCAAAAAAAATTTCCCCAAAAATGCTCGGGATTTTGTGGTATCGTAGGTTGGAAATCAGTCGGGACATGACGGGTTAAAACAACTTGACAAATTTCAGAATAAAGCTGTTGGAATTATTAATAACCCTACTATTACAAATAAATTACCTCCTCTACAAGTAAGAAGGAATGTTGCCTTCCTTGCATTATTTTATAGATATTTTTATGGTAAATGCTCAGACGAAGTTGCATCCATTGTGCCACCTCTCCATGCCTTCCCTCGTGCTACACGGGCATCTGGCAGCGTTCATGACTGGATTGTCACACAGCCATATTGCAGAACTTCCGCCTATCGGAATTCTTTTATACTCTGAACTGCATCTCTCTGGAATTTGCTTCCCCAGAGTTGTTTCCCTCCAAACTTCAACCCACAGCTGTTCAAGTCCAACTGTTACAGTTATTTCATGAATGGAGGACACCAGTAATCTGGTGTATGGATTGCTTTTTTATTCATTTGATTTTCCTTCGTCTGTTCTGCTATTTAAAAAAACAAAAAAAAATCTAAAGTCCTTCAGTCTTATGATAATCATGATGGTGATGTGTGAGGAGATGTGAATGTAGAAAAGTGGTGAGAGAAGTGTAACTGATGATGAAGATGATGATTAAACATTATATAGGAGTAGTCACTGTTGTGCTACGTATTTGTGGGACGGTTTCTCGCCCTCAAATACGCAGGCTAAAGCGGGCCCCTATTCTAGACCAGGAGGTAACTCCTAAGAGTAGGACTGGACACAAAAACAAGGCAGTAAATTTTACACATGTATTCCAGATATTTCACAGAGAACAATAATACATCACAAATATTACAGTGGGTTGGCCGGGGGTAAGTTAACACTGTATACAATTTCTGTCTGTCACTATACCTTCTGGTTCAGGTATGGTACTATTAACCTGACACTCATGGTACATACAACATATTTATATTTCCGGACACAGGAATGGTTTTACTACAATCTCTAAAACCCGTATAGCACTGGACAGCACTTCATATATATATAAGTTACGTTACACCTGTATTTCAGATACCTGGTGGCCGGAAGTCTATCTCAGGTAGGGTTGCCCGTAGAGATCACTAGCAAGGGGGACTGTGGTATTTTAGTACGTCCTGACTAAACACGTTGGGACACAGGGCTGGGTGAATACTTACTGAACACAGGGGAGGGAGAGCGTAAACACCAATGCAAGGCACAGAGACACAATGAGTATTTCCTGATTATCACAAAGACTGTCCAAGGCGGCGGGACTCTACCTTTAAGATATATGTCAGGCCACGTTCTGTCTATTGGCATGTCCAATCTTATATTCTGGGTTCCTGGTCACTTAACTTTGAGGATACACTGTAGGGGATCACTCGTGAGATATCTGTCGATGCACACTATATCTGGGTCTAAGGGTACACACACATATACATATAGTCCACTCACTTGGTTACCACTGGTGGGCCCAGGTTGATTCCTCCGTCTGGAGGAAAAAGGGGCAGAGTGGCGCGTTCCTGGGGAGGGCCCCACACGTGGCCGTGGGGCTAAGGGCTCAGCCCAAAGAGGGCCAGGAGCCGGGCTTGACGTCGGGTCTGGGAGCGCCTTCGGGAGACCTCGCCCACCGGTAGGTCGCGCCCTGGTGTTCGGGGCAACTCCTGGGGCAACAGGGGACCCAGGGGATTGGAACCCGGGGCGGCTGGGCTGCGGCAACTGCTAGAGGGCGGCGGCGCCGACAAGGTCACCTCGTGGGAAACTCGGGCCAGGGGAGTAGTGGACAGGGCCCATTGTCGGCTGCGAGGTCTGCGGGGGCTCTGGTCCGGCAGCTTTTCACCCTGGTGGAGTCGTAGGGAACTGAGGTCTTGGGTAAGACCTCGCCACGCCTCGGGTGTAGGGTCCTCTCCGACTGCTGGTTCTCCTGCTTGGGAGAAGCGGACTGTGGCCGGCTTTACTCCTGGCCCGACGTGACTTGTGGCCGACGTCTGAGGGGCACAGGGAAGGATAGCTTCCGAGCGGCTTGTGGCCTGCGCTACCCTGGCCGGGCGTGACTTGTGGCCGACGCCTGAGTGTGCACAGGGTAGGATAGCTTCCTTGCAGCTAGTGGCCTGCTCTTTGTTTAGCCCGGCATGACTTGTGGCCGACGCCTGAGTGGCCGGGAGGAGGATATCTTCCAAGCGGCTTGTGGCCTGCGCTACCCCGGCCTGGCGTGCTTGTGGCCGACACCTGAGTGTGCACAGGGGAGGATAGCTTCCTGGCAGCTTGTGGCCTGCCTTACCTCTGGCCCGACGTGACTTGTGGCCGACGTCGAGAGGGCACAGGAGGTGAGCTCTGGGACGGCTATGGCCTGTGTCGGCGAGCTAGGGTCACTAGCAGCTGAGGGACGGACTATGGCCAATCCTGCCTCATGCCCAGTACGACTCGTGGCCGGTACTACGGTGCCGCTCTGGGGGGAACGCCGACAGGAGGCAGACGACTTGTGGCCAGTCCTGCCCGACCGACACGCATCCGTGTCGCGGCCCTGTGGCGGGGAAACAACTGGGGAATGGACTGTGGCCGGTTCTGCCCTGTACCCGGTATGACTATGGCCGGTACCGCGGCGTTGTATGGAGTTATAAACTCCACCCCTTACCTGGTGAGCTGTGCTCCGGCCGGAAACTAGGTGCCGGCGACTGCTACCTTTCTGGACCACCACCTGGGCGCAAGAGGGGCGCCGGGAAGTTAAACAGGTAGGCCGTTCCTGTTCCCAGCCGTACTGTGTTGGCGGCAATCCCCCGGTGATACTGGGGGGTTGGGGGAGCTGGTGTCGTCTGCCCCGGTCGCCGTGTGGTTGGCGGCTCCAACCCCTACTCCTGTATTTCAGTCACAAACTCCCGAAGTTGCCAATCTTCACCTGATAACTTAAAAAAAAAAAAAAAAGGGCGCCTGAACTACTGTTTTGTGTTTCGTTTATCACTTCGTTCATTAGTATAATTTTATTAATATACTTACTCAATAAAATGAGGAAAACAAGTTTCAGTATAATAAAACTGGAGTCACTAAACTAACTAGACTAGCCGTCTAAACCTCGCGACAAATATCTTCGTAGCCTCATACCGATTGCTTACATTCCCAGTCGTGTCTTTTAATATAGTTTTCATCAAATAAAACTTTCAGATATATATTGTTATATACAGTATAACATTAGCATGAAGTCGTTTAGCTGCAAAATATATACTGGAATCAGATGGAGATTGAATGCACACGCGCGCGCCAGCGCCAAATTTTGCTGCCGTACTTGTGATTTCTGTCGACGGCTGTCTTTGCATGGTTTCAGCTTCATAAATTGTGCTTTTTTTTTTATAACGTATAGTCTGTATAGTCTCTTCAGCATTTGCCAGATGAAACAATAATCTTTTTTATAACTAAATGATTAGTGTTTCAAATTAAACATGTAGGGAGACTTCCAACAATGTGTGATGAATATGCATTCTGGTAATTGTTCTGCATTATTTTATTTAGTAACTTATATATAGAAAACTGGTATATTAACAAATGACTACAGTACTGAATAATTTATGTACTCTTCATCACTATATATCATTGGAGGGACTTTAGAAAATACATGGCTGTGCAGGCAGGGAGCAGTTGACCGAGTTCCCAATTAAATTATCCGGCGGTCACTGGCAACTCCTGAGTTTGTGAATGCTCCTGATGAAGGGTGAGCTGAAACTGTAAGAGAGGAAATGCAAAACAAGTAGGGAAGGAGGTGCAGTTCCGGCTATGTCGACGCACTATAACGACAAATAAAATGACAGTGGGAGTTGACTTTCGAAACCCTCTGATGCAGTATTCGGAGCCCAGCTTACATTTCAGAATATTTTGTAAGAGAATCATAACTGTTTGGCTAAATGGAGCGATATTCTTGTCTGGAATTGTCTTGTTCTTTTTACCGTATGGTGTGTGATGTGTAGCCTATAGTACCGGTATTGGTTAAAATTAAAATACAAAAAGAAGTAGATAATGATGATGATGATGAGGAGGAGGAGGAGGAGGAGGAAGAAGAAGAAGAAAAAGAAAAGTGAATAGAAGGAAATTAGAATACTGTTAGTAGAAGGTAACACTCAGGCTCCTATGACTTCAACTGAAAGTAAATGCCTAGCTTCAGCTGGAAATAGAATTCTTGTTCCTATTGTGTGAAGGTTAATGGTATTTATATTAACACTCTTAGGACCCTAACCTCACCCTCAGGTGTATCTGTTGGTTTGGCTTTAATCAAGAAGTGAATAACAGAGTTGTCCACACCAATTTATTCAGCTTTGGGGAGATCAGGTGTAGCAAAGGGGAAAACGACGGTTATATCTAACCTGTCCAGTTCGAAAAATGAGAATAAAATTGTCTGAAGATGATAAGATTAATGCTAAAAATACGTAATCGAGTTCAGAGAGTTTAGAGAGTGCAAATGGTGTAAAAGTGTAATAATATGTGAATCACAGTGTGTAAGGGCGCCAAAATTTTTAGAGTTCCCTTAAGATGAAGATGATCTGTTTAAATCTCACCGCATTATCACCAGTGTAAGGTTAGATCCTTGACTATATAAATTTATTTGATTTTTCTGATTACTGATTACTACCGAGGAAGAAATCCTAGAATTTTGTTAAAGAAGGCCTCGTAAACTGATTATCACTAGGAAGAAATACCAACAGGTAGAAGTAGAATTAATTTGGTAGGCTGCCACCACCCAGTGATTGCCAGGAAAGAAGTTATTAGTCCCACTCAGTGAAAGATGGGACACTGAGGCCTAGGAACAGTAATCAGGGTAGCGTGAGAAAATATGAGTGCGTGTTTTCTACAGATAGTAACATACCTTGCGGGCCACTCGATCTCACAATCAAACTTCCCAGAGGAATTTAGACCAAACACATAAGAAAATTTAATTAACTAAGGTTTACTAACCTTATCATACATATATATAAAATTCACCTTCGAACAAAAAAAAAAGTTACTAGTACACAGTTATACTACAGTCTCTGNCGAATTTTAATCTCGAATTAACTTTCTTTGCCTCTTTATCAAAAACAGAACATGAATCTGCACGTCCATCCCGCTCCACACGGTCTTACATGTTAATAATATTACTCGCCTGCTACACTTTAACTAAGATCAAGCCCAAAAAATGAATTACAAGGTCCACTTCACATACATTACATCAATTAAAACAAGGTCCAGAACTACACTTACACCACACTAAAACTAACTTAAATTACACTTATAGTACACTTACATTATACTTATACTAACTTATATTACACTTATATTAACTTATATTATACTTATATTACACTTAAAAGTTATGGCACTACAAGTGAATGTAAATAATGAGTATCGGTATAATTAAAAAAAAAAAAGGACACGTCAATAGAAACAGAACTAGTACTCGTTATGTATCACTTTGCCATCTTATATATACATACGTAAACATATAAGATCCTTGATTCCTTGGTAATTTACAGGAATTCTGACACAGTTTCACAGAACTAGTACTCGTTATGTATCATCTTGCCATCTTATACTGTATATACATACATAAACATATACAGTAAGATCCTTGGTAATTTACAGGAATGCTGACACAGTTTCACTGATGCCTATGACGCTGATTTGCCAGGCATATTGGAATATATTTCTGGCATCTAACGACGACTACTTTATCAGAAAATATCGAGGAAAAAAGGTGGTATTCAAAAAATTGTCCTAAACATAAGTTGTGTGCAAGTTTGCTTAAACGTGGTGGTTCATCTATAACACTCCTCTTACACTCTGCGGGGCGATCTGTTGCAGGGACGACTGTCAATGTTATCAGTGTCTACCCTGTATCATTTATTCATTTTCTACTAATGCGACATCCACTCCCACACTAGCAGACTGAGCCGTTCCCACAGCATATGAGATTCTGCCAGATGATCTAGTTCAGTGCAGTTCATTGACCACCCTGTATTTACATTTGCCTTCACTCCTGCTCAGATGGGTGTAAATATTCTAGCAACCAAATAACAAAAACTCAACACTGCGACAACAGTCAACTATTTTGGAGACTAGTTTATGATGTAAATTGGACACTATGAGGAAAACGACCCAGGGGTGGCAGTGTGAGCTGAAATGAAGAGAGGTTAACCCTTTCACAAAATTGACTTTTTTCCTTTTTTTAAGTATTCCTATTACCTCCACACGATTTTTTTAAAAGTATTCCTACTATCTCCACAGGACTTTATTCAGCCTGAGAGAGATCTCGAACTACTGCAGTTATACTTAAATTCTTCATTTACTCCTTCACTACGACGAAGGGAGGGGCTCCGCTAAGTTAAAAAAATAATAAAAAGGCTGGTGTATACACACACACACACACACACACATACGACGACTCTCGGAGCTGCCTGGAACCACTGTCTGACTCACTCCTTCTTCATTTCTGTAACATTCGCGGCCTTTCCCCTAACTCTCGCTCTGTTGAGCACCACCTCTTCTCCTCTAAACCTCACCCTCTCTTTCTCTCTGAGACTCAGCTGTCTGAGACAACTGACAGCAAACCCTTTTCTGTATCCTCCTACTTTCTCTCTTCTCATTTCAAAGCCAAAGGTGGCTGTTGTGTATATGTACACAACGATCTATCTTGTTCTAGTGTTCCTGAACTTGATTCTTCTGAATTCTCTACTCTCTGGCTTCGGCTCTCCTGTCATTCTCTGACTAAATATATCTGTGCTGTTTACTTATCTCCTAATTCTACTGACTATCAAAAATTATTTGACTATCTTACTTCTATGATGGAACACATTCTATCCATTTCTCTTTTCTCTGAAATCTCCATTCTAGGAGATTTCAGTGTTCACCACCGCCTTTGGCTCTCCTCTCCTTTCACTTATCCACCTGGTGAACAAGCCTACATCTTTTCTATCCTTAATGACCTAGAGCAGCTTGCACAGCACCCTACCCGTGTCCCTGACCGCCTTGGAGAGAGTTCCAACATACTTGACCTTTTCCTAACAACTAATCCTTCTGCTTACACTGTTAATCTTTTCTCTCCGTTGGGCTCCGGTACAGCCTGTGGACCCTCCAAAGAAACGCCGCCTGTGGCACTTTGGAGCTGCAGAGTGGGAGGCCCTCAGGCAGTACTTCTGTGATTTTCCTTGGAATGATTATTGCTTCCATGGCCGGGAGCTGTCTGAGTGTGCCCTGTGCATTACGGAGGTTATTCTCTCGGGCATGGAAGCATACATTCCTTTCTCATATCCTCTGACTAATGCAAGAAAGCCTTGGTTTAATCACGCTTGTTCTAATGCTGTCCGCAACAGAGAGAGGGCCTTTAAAAGGTACCGGAGCCAACCCACCCCTGAATCACATTTTTTTTATATTTCTGCCCGGAATCGTGCTAAAAATAATTTCATCCGTGCTAAATGTTCCCAACTCTCCAACTCGAATTCTTCTCGCTCCTTTTGGCACCTTGCCAAAAACCTTTCTACCAACTTTACCTCATCATCCTTCCCTCCTCTTTTCTACTCTGATGGCTCTGTAGCTATTTCTTCTACTGATAAAGCAGATCTCTTCGCTCAGACTTTCTCCTCCAATTCTACCTTAGACGATTCCGGTGCTGTTCCTCCATCACTTCCCCCCCTCAGACTTCCTCATGACTGGCATTAAAATTTCTTCAGCTGATGTATTTTCTGCCATCACTGGCCTCAATATTAACAAGGCATATGGGCCTGATGGAGTCTCTCCTGTTGTCCTCAAAAACTGTACTTTTGTGCTTACACCCTGCCTAGGTAAACTCTTTCGCCTTTGTCTGTCAACTTGTACCTTTCCTTCTTGCTGGAAGTTTGCTCTCATTCAGCCAGTCCCAAAGAAGGGTGACCATTCCCAACCTTCTAACTATCGTCCAGTTGCTTTAACATCCTGTGTCTCAAAAGTTTTCGAATCAGTTCTTAACAGAAAAATTTTAAAGCATCTTTCCTGTCACAACCTTCTTTCTGATCGTCAGTATGGGTTCCATCAGGGACGCTCCACTGGCGATCTTCTCACCAACCTTTCAGACTCTTGGTCATCCTCCTTTCGGGACTTTGGCAAAAGCTTTGCCATTGCACTTGACATCTCAAAGGCTTTCGATCGAGTCTGGCATAAATCTTTCATTTCCAAACTGCCCTCCTACGGTTTCTATCCTTCTATCTGTGCCTTCATCTCTAGCTTCCTTTCTGGTCGTTCTATAGCTGCTGTTGTAAACGGCCATCGTTCTTCTCCTAGACCTATCAACAGTGGTGTTCCTCAGGGCTCTGTCCTATCACCAACTCTCTTTTTGAAATACAGGAGTTAGGGGTTGGAGCCGCCAACCACACGGCAACCGGGGCAGACGACACCAGCTCCCCCAACCCCCCCCCAGATCATCAGGGGATTACCGTCGGCGCAACGCAGCTGGGAGCAGGAACGGCCTACCTGTTTAACTTCCTGACGCCCCTCTTGTGCCCAGGTGAGGGCCCAGAAAGGTAGCAGTCGCCGGCACCTTGTCTCCGGCCGGAGCACAGCTCTGCAGGTAAGGGGTGGAGTTTACAACTCCACACAGCGCCGCGGTACCAGCCATTGTCGTACCGGGTACGGGGCAGAACCAGCCATTGTCCGTTCCCCAGCTGTTTCCCCGCCACAGGGCTGCGACACAGATGCATGTCAGTCAGGCAGGACTGGCCAGCAGTCGTCCGTCTCCTGTCGGCGTTCCCCCCAGAGCGGCACCGCGGTACCGGCCACGAGCCATACTGGGCATGAGGCAGGATCGGCCATAGTCCGTCCCTCAGCTGCTAGTAACCTTTGCTCATCGGCACAGGCCATAGCCATCCCAGAGCTCACCTCCTGTGCCGCCACGAGTCACGCCAGGCCTAACACAGTGCAGGCCACAAGCCGCCAGGAAACCATCTCTCCCTGTGCTCTCTCGGCGTCGGCCACAAGTCACGCCAGGCCTAATACAGTGCAGGCCACAAGCCGCCAGGAAACCATCTCTCCCTGTGCCCTCTCAGCATCCGCCACAAGTCGCGCCAGGCCCAACACAGTGCAGGCCACAAGCCGCCAGGAAACCATCTCTCCCTGTGCCCTCTCGGCGTCGGCCATGAGTCACGCCAGGCCTAACACAGTGCAGGCCACAAGCTGCCAGGAAACCATCTCTCCCTGTGCCCTCTCGGCATCAGCCACGAGTCACGCCAGGCCTAACACAGTGCAGGCCACAAGCCGCCAGGAAACCAGGCCCAACACAGTGCAGGCCACAAGCCGCCAGGAAACCAGGCCCAACACAGTGCAGGCCACAAGCCGCCAGGAAAGCAGGCCCAACACAGTGCAGGCCACAAGC